>JAIGNY010002621.1:3632500-3727500 GCA_020152595.1 Chiridota heheva | reverse complement strand
CATGTTGAACCTTGTTTTTATAACTATAAAGTTCAGAAATACAAGGGCTATATTTTCAATACATGGTGGCTTACAACCGCCTCTCTCCATCAGTCTGTCATTGACCCACCCGAAACTAACACAAAGAGAGATGAATGGTATTTAATTACATTATTATTATTAATAAGAAATGTAACTAAAAAGTTTGTGTAACTAAAAGGTTGCGTTCGCCTGTTGAGCTTTTGTAATAGTTCAGTTGAATGATCATAAGGACATGATCCACAAGAAAAAAATACTGTAAAGTTCAACAATTTATGATGTTTACATATCATTTCTGCAAAGGATTGCAATTGTTAAAAAGCTGCAAAGACCAATCGTTGTACTTGAAAATGGAATAAATACCGTCAAAAAAACATCAGAATATTCCACAACAGAATATACTATTTGCATTGAATAGCGCCTGCTCCTATTACAACTACACGAGAGTAGGTAATTGTAAAGGTGCAAACGTCACAGTGAAAGCAATAAAAAATTCACTTTGTAACATCTGAAAATTACAAATTATGAAGTTGTTATTTTAAGCATAGCTAAAATATGGCAATCAACACTTTAAAATTGATTGAATTTGGCGTAGTGATAATTTTATGATCTGGAAGGTATAAATATTTTAAACTTAAAAGAACTAGTGACATTTAGCTATTTAGATTTTTAACACAAATCTAATGAAGATTATCAATATTGCAAAATATCCCACTGAAAGCGGTTAGAAAATGACCATTTTACAGCTATCTAATGTTTCAAGTCTCATAATTTAAGACAATGGATAAAGTTATTTGTCGTTGATTGAATGGCAGTAGCTTTCACTTTTCTGATGATTTATCGTACCTGTATATCACACAAATTTACGACATTGCAGCTGACTTCAGCTAAGATGTTCCAAAAATTTGTTCTGCACCTAACGAATACTATTCTTTATATATACATTTAATCATTGATCCATTTTGAATTAGCTGACGAGTCTACAACAATTATGAAAACAACAACAATAGCCGAAACAACAACAGAAGATCCATCAACGTCTGCTCAAGAAACAACTACACTAGGAGAGACCACCACAAATGAGGCCAGCACTACTGCCGGAGAAACAACCAGTGTTGTTCCAACATCCAGTGTTGCTCAGAGTACAACAGGTAAGGTTTGGCGTTTGGCGTGTGAATATAATATTTTGGTTCTCAAGATTATATTCTCTATATTGTTACAAGTCTTCTACTGGGTTCGTTAGGTTGAAGCCTCTGAAACTAGCTTTCCGTTTTTGCCACTTCTAGTTAAGGCTTTGACCTCTGGGAACTTTAAATCAGCACAGTGATCTTATTTAGGGCTGATATCTGACCTCTTCTACGTTTAGATTGATAGAGTGCTAGAAAGTTGAAGACTCTGGGATCATAGACTTGGTAAATAATTTTGTAGGTCTCTCTCATATCACCTCTCAGACGGCGATAGCCGTGGGTGGGCAGATCAAGGTGTTTAAGACTGTCGGTGTAAGCTCATATTAAAGAAATTTGAAAGCAATTTAATGACTCGAAATTTTTCGATGTCTTCAATGTAGCCTTTTCTAGATAGAGACCAGATAGCTCCTACAGATTCGAGATGTGGGCGAATCAAGGCTTTGATTAATAGCAAAAAGATTTCCTTATCAAGACATGTGAATGAGCGTCGGATGATACCAACAATGATGTTGGCCTTGCTGATTATGGCGTAAATATGATTTTTGAATGAGAGATTGTTTCTAAATGTAACGCCAAGATCTATTTCTTCGTTATAGTGAACAAGTAGTTTGTCTTGATGGGGATAGTCTGAAGGTTTCAGAGTGCGGTTTGGAGATGTCCTGCCCACTGTCATGACTTGCAGGACGTCTAGGTCATCTTAAAGGATACTACTATCCATGTTGTTTATGATTGGCCTGTATAATTTTGTTTCATTAGCGAACATGAAGACATTTGATAAGACAGAATCTGGGAGTGCGTTTATGTCGAGTAAAAACATATACCTTCATAATGAGGAAACACGGGAATTTGTTAATGATTGAACGTTGTTAATTTACTTTTCTCTTTCGAATTTCTTATATCAATAGTTGCGCAGTCCTCGTCAGTCATCGCAACAACTACGATTGCCGAGACAACAACAAAAGATGATTCAACGACTGCTCAACAAACAACCACCATAGGAGAGACCACCACAGCTGAGGCTAGTACCACTGCCGGAAAAACAACCAGTGTTGTTCCAACATCCAGTGTTGCTCAGAGTACAACAGGTAAGATTTGGTGTGTGAATAGAATACTTTGGTTCTCAAGATTATATTCTCTATATTCTTTCAAGTCTTCTACTGGGTTGGTTAGGTTGAAGCCTCTGAACCCAACTTTCCGTCTTTGTCACTTCTAGTTAGGGCTTTTAACTCTGAGAACTTTAAATCTACACAGTGATCATAGTTCAGGCTGATATGTGGCCTCTTCTACGTTTAGAATGATAGAGTGCTAGAAAGTTGCAGACTCTAGGATCATAGACTTGGTGAACACTTTTGTATGTCTCTATCATGCAACCTCTCGGTCAGGTCGGTGTAGCTGATATGAGAGAAGATTGGAACAGTTTGGTTGCTCGACGTTGAAGTCTTTCGATGTCTTCAAAGTAGCCTTTCTAAATGGAGACCAGATAGTTCCTGCATATTCAAAATGTGAGCAAATCAAGGCTTTAATTAATAGCACAAAGATTTTCTTGTGGAGACATTTGAATGAACGTCAGATGATACCAACAATTATGTTGGCCTTGTTGATTATGGCGTAAATATGATTTTTGAATGAGAGATTGTTTTCAAATGTACCGCCAAGATCTTTTTCTTCGTTACTGTGGACTAGTAGTTTGTCTTGATGGGGATGGTTTGAAGGTTTTAGAGTGCAGATAGTGGTGTGGTTTGGAGGTGTCCTGCCCACTGTCATGACTTAACACTTATCAGGGTGAAAACTCAGTAGCCATCCAAAGAACCCGTCTTGCAGGATGTCTAGGTCATCTTGAAGGATACTACTATCCATGTTGTTTATGATTGGCCTGTATAATTTTGTTTCATCAGCGAACATGAAAACATTTGATAAGTCAGAATCTGGGAGGTCATTTATGTCGAGTAAAAACATTTACTTTCAAAATGGGGAAACACAGGAATTTGTTGATGATTGAAGGTTGTTAATCTACTTCTCTCTTTCGAATTTTTTATATCAATAGTTGCGCAGTCCTCGTCAGTCATCGCAACAACTACGATTGCCGAGACAACAACAAAAGATGATTCAACGACTGCTCAACAAACAACCACCATAAGAGAGACCACCACAGCAGAGATCAGTACCACTGCCGGAAAAACAACCAGTGTTGTTCCAACATCCAGTGTTGCTCAGAGTACAACAGGTAAGATTTGGTGTGTGAATAGAATACTTTGGTTCTCAAGATTATATTCTCTATATTCTTACAAGTCTTCTACTGGGTTGGTTAGGTTGAAGCCTCTGAACCCAACTTTCCGTCTTTGTCACTTCTAGTTAGGGCTTTTAACTCTGAAAACTTTAAATTTACACAGTGATCATAGTTCAGGCTGATATGTGACCTCTTCTACGTTTAGAATGATAGAATGCTAGAAAGTTGCAGACTCTAGGATCATAGGCTTGGTGAACAATTGTGTATGTCTCTATCATACAACCTCTCAGTCAGGTCGGTGTAGCTGATATGAGAGAAGATTGGAACAGTTTGGTTGCTCGACGTTGAAGTCTTTCGATGTCTTCAAAGTAGCCTTTCTAAACAGAGACCAGATAGTTCCTGCAGATTCGAGATGTGGGCGAATTAAGGCTTTAATTAATAGCAAAAAGATTTCCTTGTGGAGACATTTGAATGAACGTCAGATGATACCAACAATTATGTTGGCCTTGTTGATTATGGCGTAAATATGATTTTTGAATGAGAGATTGTTTTCAAATGTACCGCCAAGATCTTTTTCTTCGTTACTGTGGACTAGTAGTTTGTCTTGATGGGGATGGTTTGAAGGTTTTAAAGTGCAGATTGTGGTGTGGTTTGGAGGTGTCCTGCCCACTGTCATGACTTAACACTCATCAGGGTGAAAACTCAGTAGCTATCTGAAGGACCCGTCTTGCAGGACGCCTAGGTTATCTTGAAGGATACTACTATCCATGTTGTTTATGATTGGCCTGTATAATTTTGTTTCATCAGCGAACATGAAAACATTTGATAAGTCAGAATCTGGGAGGTCATTTATGTCGAGTAAAAACATTTACTTTCAAAATGGGGAAACACAGGAATTTGTTGATGATTGAAGGTTGTTAATCTACTTCTCTCTTTCGAATTTTTTATATCAATAGTTGCGCAGTCCTCGTCATTCATCGCAACAACTACGATTGCCGAGACAACAACAGAAGATGAATCAACGACTGCTCAACAAACAACCACCATAAGAGAGACCACCACAGCTGAGGCTAGTACCACTGCCGGAAAAACGACCAGTGTTGTTCCAACATCCAGTGTTGCTCAGAGTTCAACAGGTAAGGTTTGTTGTCTGAATAAAATATTTGCCTCTCAAGTTAAAATGATCTGCTTTGACAAAAAGATGAAACAGAAAAGAAAAACGGTTAATGATTGAAAAATTGTTTATATGCTTCTTCTTTCTAATTTTTATCAATAGCTGAGCAGTCTTCAACGGTCATTGAAACAACAACGGTAGCTGAAACAACAACTGAAGGTGATTCAACGACTGTTCAACAAACAACCACTATAAAAGAGACCACCACAGCAGAGGACAGTACCACTGTTGGAGAAACAACCAGTGTTGTTCCAACATCTAGTGTTGCTCAGAGTACAACAGGTAAGATTAAACGTATTACCAATTAAAAACCTAATTAAAAAATAGTAACAATTTGTATTGAAATTAGGAGAACAACATTACAAAAATCGAGAACAAACCAAAAAATATATATCTAACATACTTTTTTGAAGAAACATTTAAAAAATGGAAGAGAGAGAGGTTATTTGCCAATATGTAGGAAAATAACTTTTTAAAGGTTATTTTAAACGGTTTTGATGATTTCATGATATAATTGGAATGGGAATATCCACGCACGATAGGATTTTGAAATTGCTGGCTCTTCATTACACACTTTAATCGTCAATAATCCGACCAAGTTATCTTTGAGTAGTTGAATATTAAGTTCAACACAATGTTACCAAACATTTGTAATATACAGAATATGAAATAGAGATAACCTACAAGAAAGCGTGAAATTAAATATATATATATATATATATATATATATATATATATATATATATATATATATATATATATACACATATATATATAGATATACACAGATATATATAGATATGTATATATATCTATATATATATATATATTTATATATGTATAGATATTAAATATATATATATATATATATATATATATATATATATATATACATATATATAGATATATATATACATATATATAGATATGTTTATATATCTATATATATATATATATATATATTTATATATGTATAGATATATATATATATATATATATATATATATATATATATATATATATATATATGTATATATATATATATATATATACATATATATATATATATATATATGTATATATATATATATATATATATATATATATATATATATATATATATATATATATATATATATATATATATATATATATATATATATATAGATATGTATAGATATATGTATATATATATATATATATATATATATATATATATATATATATATATATATATATATATATATATATATATATATATATATATATATATATATATATATATATATATATATATATATATATATATATATATATATATATATATATATATATATATATATATATACATGTATATATATATATATATATCTATAAAAACTTTTTCTCTGTACATTAAAACATGAAAAATTACTTCAAGTTAATATCTTACCTTCCATGCTATAAATATGTAATCTGGTCCCTAACCTGATTGTAACGCGTTTCTAACCGAACTAAAAACGTAGTTACTAACACAGCTCTAACTTTTAACTCTAACACCCCTCACTTTTTCTCAGCGCGTTGTTAGACACAACATCGCTAGGGCTGGACGAATTTTCTGGCTGAAAATGTCACCCTTTTTCTAGCAATTTCTACATAGCAGCTCCAACTGTGAAGGTTTTCAAGCTGGTTTGACTTTTGTACAAGCTTTTCCAGTCATCTTAGGTAAGATGGGGTGTCCTTAGGCACGGGGAAAAAACTTCGGTCAGACTCACAGGACAGTCTCCATTGAGTTTGCACTAAGTACAAAGTAGATTTTCCTTCCGCCCGCACAAAAGGGATGGCATAAACAAGAGTTTCCCAGTCTCGTGGCGGGAGGCTTTAGTCTCAAGAGCACCGGTGTGCTCTAATTTATGTTTCCATAAATTGCGTGAGGTCATACGTCTAGCACTATTTCAAGCTAAAGTTTTTAAAAATTATGTGCTCGATTAGGGGGGCACTGGAGGGACCATGGTGAGACACCCCCACCCCCCCCCCCCCCCACACACACACACCTAGCGCCCCCTTTTCGAGAGAATTCACCTTTTCATTTTCTCTCTACAGACACCAAGAGAGCAGTGGCTCGTGTTTTCCACGTCCCGCACGTGCATTCAAGATTTTTTGTTTTCTTCCATTTTCTCGGGTTTCAAACATTTTCAGATTCTAGTCTATCTGATTCTTTTTTTTTCTGGTGTACACAATTGTTGTGGCTTGTCCCATACAATGTACGCTGACTTCCGCAGTGCCGTCCAAGCCTCGTAAGGGTTGTTTGTACATCCCTTGGAAAGGGAGTTTTGATGTAAGTAATTGTATCTTTTTCAGGTGCGTCTTTGCAACGTAAACAAATATAAACCACATATAATAGCAGTGCGTCACGGCTCGTAAGTCTGAGTCAGTGGGTTTCAGGTAGTGGTGATTGTGGTGAAACTTGATTTAATTAGTTGTATCTTGAATGACGTAACCACAGATCAACCACATATAATACCAGTGCGTCACGGCTCGTTCTCTGTCTGAGGCAGTGGGTCACAGGTAGTGGTGAGTGACTTCTTTCTATACCGCTGTGGGCCACGGTTCCGCCCAGGGATCGGAAGGACCACGGGAAGCGGCATTTTAAGTTGTTACAGGTAAACTCACGGCTAGCTGTAGAGCCCTAAGTTCGTTGATACGGATCCGTACGGCGCCGTACATTTCCATACGGCTCCATAGCACGGCTTTACGGGTCCATACGGTTCCATTGAACGGCTCCGTACGGGTCCATACGGCTCCATAGTACGGCTTTACGGGTTCATACGGCTCCATTAGACGGATCCGTACGGGTCCATGCGGCTCCATACCACGGCTTGACGAGTCCATACGGTTCCATTGAACGACTCCGTACTGGTCCATACGGCTCCATGTCACAACTCTGCGGGTAAATACGGCTCCATTTAACGGCTCCGCACGGGTCCATACAGCTCCATAGTGCGGCTTTGCGTGTCCACACGACCCCATAGAATGTGTCCTTCACGGGTCCCCATTGAACAAATTCACGGGTCCATACGGCTCCATAGACCTGATCCATACGGCTACATAGAACGGATCCATACGGCTCTATAGAACGAATCCATACGGCTCCATAGTACTTATAGTTATACTGAGTACGGTAGACCCCACACGTAGCCACTAGCCTCGTAGTTCCGTGGTTAATAGAAGTAAACTGATTTAACGGTTCGTATAGCATACGTAGTACGTTAACACCTTTGTAAAATTAACTTCACGCAAGTGAATTTTTTGGCATAGGTAGCCACTTGAATTTTTTGGCATAGGTAGCCACTTGTTACGGAGTTCCACGACCGTGGTACCTCTTAAAGGTAACGTCACATATAGTTTACGTTTTACGTTAACGCCTTTATAAAGCAACTTCATGCGGCTCGCGGCTTCACGGCTTTTTAGTATGTACAGCGCGCCGTATCAGTTTTCTCCACATCCGTAGCCATTTGCTCCGCTGCCCTAAGTTTATAACAACCTTCCAAAGTTTACGGCCCGTATAGCATACACTGTACGTTAACGCCATATCCAATTAACTTGACATAAGTTAAGATTCTGACGTAAGTAGCCAGCGGCAACGCGGTTCCACAGCTGCTACAACCAATTCAATGTTGACGGCGCGTATTTTATACGTAGTACGTTAACATATTATTAGCCTACAATAAGTTAACAAGGTTAATAACCAACGTCACCGTTAACGGCCCGTATAGTGTACGCGGTACGTTATCTAGACATCAAAACAACTTAACGAAGTCTATAACCGGACAAGCTGTAGCCACCGGCTCCACAGTACCACGGTTGCAACAACCTCGTCAACGTTAACGTGTAATTCACGCCGCACGTTAACGCTATACTAAAAGGGTTGTAACAACTTCCCAACGTTAACAACACGCTTAGTATATGCTATACGTTCACGGGATATTAGAATACCTTAACTAAGTTTATAGCCGGACACCGGTCTCACGTTTCCACGGTTGCAAGAACCTTTTTAACGTTAACGGTCTTTATTGTTTACAGTGCATGATATAACACCATTTAGATTAAGCTAGTTATCTCCACAGCTGTAGCCAACGGCTTACGGCTCCACGATCAGACGGCTCAAAGCTGTCTTACGGCTCGAAGCCTTACGCGGCTTAAAGCCGTCTTACGGCTTAAAGCCTTACGCAGTTAACGGCCTGTATGGTATACGGCTACGTTAACGGCCCTCTTTAATTAATAATAATAATAATGATAAATGTTATTTAAATACGCCATTCACCAAAGTACCATGGCGCTTACAAATTAAACATTCAACCGGAGTTAATTGCTTTAACTAGATCAAGTGTTTAGTATCACTATGTGGTTTACCTTACGACATGGACAGCAGAGGCTGGGCATCCAGCGTAACCAGACGTACTACAGATATTCCGCAGTGTAAAGTCTGTAAGAGCTAGTCTGGTTACTCTACAAGCACCTTCTAACAATTAACGGCCCGCATAGTTTAAGGCATACGTTAGTGGTCTGGTATTTAACTCGTTAAGCAGACTTAAAAGTACCAGTCAGACCCACAAAGTTGTGTTGTCTGCACACTTTTGAACCACGCAGGTCTCTACGACCAACTGGATTTACTGAAATGTTTAAGTCAGAAATGTGTAAACAAAGTTAATTCGAAGCCAACCTAGACTCACGCCGACAAGGTCTTGCGTTTGCAGTGAGCACCTGAACAACGTAACGATGAAAACAGTTCTCCTCCCTACCGTTCACGTTGATCGGCTAATGACCCGAGATAACACGTGCATTACACGTGCATTTACACTTGCCACGTTGTTCCTCGGTCATCACGTAGTACCAATCATATTATACGCTAACACTATGCAAAGACAACGATCTCCTTATACTCTCCGAAGCTGTAGCTATTGACTCTGCACTTCCACTGTTGTAAGAGCTTTACAAACGCCCTATATAGCATACGACGTTGGTTAAAAAAGCTTAACAAAGTTAATAGCCTGAAAATGTCCAATTACCACGGCACTTTACTGGCGACATGAATAACCTAGGTAGGGCGTCCAGCGAAGCCAGACGCATCCAACATGTGACCAGGTGTAGCCTTTGCAAAAGGTTGGTAAACTTTACCTATGGAATACACGCGAGTCGTGCTACACTTTGCCGACCGTGTGACTCCCTGCAGACTTGCATACTATGCAATGACTGAGACGTAGTGGTGTGGCAAGAACGCGCGTGGTTCAAGGAGCGGCACTCCAGAACGGAGAGGAGAAGCACTGATCAACGGTCCTCTTCCGCTGTCTCCTCCTCCTCCACCACGCAGCACTCTATACGGGGCCTCCCCTGCCAAGCAGTCGAACTCCGTATCAGACGCCGTTTCCACAGGTTTTTCCACCGTCCGGCATATCGCTTACTTCTCGCACTCAGTCCTCCCCAAAGCTGGGCAAGTCCCGGAAGAGGGATTGAGAAAGAAACAGAAAGCACAAGCTGAGAGGACGATTTCTATCCTTCTCCAAGTTCTCACTATCTTCCTTCCCACCTGAGCCCAGGCGCAGGCATTGGAAGAAAATGGAGTTAATCCATGGGAGGATGTTTCCTTTCTTCATCGACTCCTTAAAATCCAGGCTTCAGTCCTGGGCCACGCAGGCGGTGGAGGAGAGGCTGCTGCCTCCCACGCACCGCCAGCCAGCAGCAACCGCTGCATACATTAAACGCTCCCTGATTATACAAGTCTCGGGGATGACGCCTTTGACATCTACCCCACGGGTTAAAGATGGTCTCACGGATGACCATGATCTTCCCATGAAGAACCAGTCATCTCTAGAGTAGTGGACCGCTCATTCTAGAAAAGGAACTCTCCCACCACGCCATTTCAGACCTCTGGCGTCTTGAACTTTACATAAGGCCACTTATGACCGACAGAGGAAAGAGTTATAGCCGTGAAGGCTAGAACAGATTTCCTCCTCTCCCAGCCAACATCTCTGGCGAGAGACTTGCTGACGTCCCTAGGCTGCCTAGCCAGTCCGGTGCACGTTGTTCCCCATGTGCAGGTTTCACATGAGGGACCTACGTCTCCTTTTACTAGACTTTTTGTGGTCTATCTACGATACCCCGCTCCATACCTTCAGACAATGGTCCCCATGTCTAGTGGTGCTGCGACTACTACCGCCTGTCGCAAGAAGCGAAGTTTCCACTCGTCACACCTTCACCGTCATTGGTGACAGATGCGTCTTGGATAGGGTGGGGAGCACATTAACCAATCGCAGGAACCCGGACAGGTCCTTTGTATACTCAGCACACCATTATGCTGGAATCACAGGCAGTATTTCGGGCACGTTTACAATTTTACCGCAAGTACTGAACAAAACGGTTCTGATACGCACCGACATAACACTCCTGTTGTGGTTTCTCAGGCAGAGAGGAACGAAGTCCAGAGCTTCTGGACCTTTTTTCTTTCGTCCTGGTGTATGACGAGCTATGTCAGCCTTCATGCCGTCCACCTTCAGGCTAAGAGAACACGATCGCGGATCTGTCATCTCGCCTTCGAGGAGCACCCACACGATGGGCGTTCCTGCCACAGGTGACCAGAGCGATCTGGATAGTAGATCTGTTTGTATCCGTGGACGATTACAAGCTACCAATTTTCTGCGTTCTGACTCCTGACCCGCGAATATAAGAGTCGACGCATTCACAATCAAGTTACGTGGGTTCCACATTTCCACCGTTCGCGTTAGTACGGAGGGTACTAAGCAGGGCGATGTACGAAGGGATGTCGATCGGTTTCCCCGTATTCGGTGTCTCTTGGTGACGTAACCGATTTCTCCCTATACCAGTCTGACCTGGGTAAGTACATCGATACAGTCAATGGCTTTAGGAGAGCTGTAACCGCCATCCAGCGAGGCTTTCCAGTTGGGTCGACGGTCACAGACTCGCCGGAGAAGTTAGCGAAAATAATGTTCTTATAAAGACCTTTTTTCAAGACTCTTGCGTCTCTGTGGGTCATGCAAGCTGTCTAGGGCACACTGGTGAAAACTCTTTTTGAGCCACCCCCACGTGCCCACTTAAGAAGTTGACACTTAAAAGTGTTTTCTGCATCAGACTCTACTAAGCGTAGAATTGCTATTCATGCGCTTTCTCCCAAAAAAGGTCATATTTATCTTTTTCCGGAACCGGTATTGTTACCGTCGTTTTCCGTGCCTTTAGGACAAATCAGAAAACAGGGTATGGTGCCCCGTCTGGTGTCTTACGAATCGCATTAAACGTAAGCAACCGCTGCTCGGCGATACAAAGGCGTTTTTTATTTCGTTACAAAGATCTCATCGTACTGTGTCGCGAGACACTATCTCACGATGGATCTTTCTTAAAATCTCTTAAATGGTCGGCGTTGTTCATAGAACAGCCATGGTATGCACTCAAGTAAGAGGTACAGCCCCTTGCACGGGATAATTCGTGCAGCCGTTTGGAAAACGCCTGCCACATTTATTCCCTTGCATTTACTTGACATACTTTACGAAGTTTGTGTTACCCCGCTAACCTTTGCTTTAACAAAGTTGTGCGCTAACGATTTTTTCGACGTGTCGGGAATTCCTTGTTCACCTTACCTAACACGCGCTTCGTTTTCAATTGTGTTAATGCTAACCAGTTCTGTCTCGTGGACAAACTTAGTGAGTTCGTTGCGTTATCTTAGACACTGCTACGATATTTATGTCGTGTCCGAACGCTTTTTTTGTTGGCATGTTTTTTGAGATACTAACTTAAGTTTATGCGACAATTGCCTCAGTTACTGGTAACGGGTATTAGCCTGTTCGGCTTCACTGTAACTAGGAGTAATTTACTATTGTTTAGTAATTCCTATTCAGAGGTTTTTCGTCCTCAAGAAGAGCGGAAAACTAGTCCTTTAACTAGGAGTATTAAAACCAGACTTTTGTGGGCTTCAACCTAAACTCCCTTCCTTTCGATCCTTTGTTGCAATTTGATTGCATATTTATAGCACGGAAGGTAAGATATAATTTAAAGTTAATTTACCACGCTTAGTGAAATTTAATTATTACGGTAACCTTTTTCAAGGATATTTGAGAAATTGATTGTATGTAAACACTTTGGCTATACACGAAAATCTTAAACAATTTCCCTTCTTTAATAATTTCAGGAGGTGTGAGTACAACGTTTATCACCACGACAGTTGGTGGAACAACAACAGCAGAGGATTCCACCACAGCTGATGAAACAACTTCCATTCGTGCAACTACAACAGTTGCAGATAGCACCACTGCAGACCTGACAACAACTCTTGTTCCAACTTCTTCTGTCGCTCATAGTACAACAGGTAATCATTTGCATGACAAAAGCTCTTTTTGACAATGACAAATATGATCCCGTGAATTAACTACTAGGTACCGCCGATTGACGGTGTAGTTCATGTCACTCAATTTATGTATGTTAGTCTCATCTTCATCATCATCACCATCATCGTCATCATCATTCGGTTGTTCTGCAGACGACTACACATTTTTTTCAATTAACACGATCCTGTGCAAGCTTAACACTAATGAGAACTTCATTGGGATCACCTAGCAGATCAGGTTTCCTCTTGCCACGTGATGGAACATATGAGGCTTACTTTCTGTTCTGTCTTCCCTGATTCCTAAACGAATTTGTGGGTCGATTTTAATCTTATCTGAAAATGTAAATAGTAATATTTCCAATATTTCTTAGTAATACCTCCGGATGTATTTTTAGGTTAGGTACAACACAAATGTATGAAGTTTGATCAGAGTATAATACACAATACGATATCCTTTTTTCAAGGATATTTGAGAAATTGATTGTATATAAACACTTTGGATATACACGAAAATCTTAAACAATTTCCTTTTTTTAATAATTTTAGGAGGTATAAGTACGACGTTTATCACCACGACAGTTGGTGGAACAACAACAGCAGAGGATTCCACCACAGCTGATGAAACAACTTCCATTCGTGCAACTACAACAGTTGCAGATAGCACCACTGCAGACCTGACAACAAGTCTTGTTCCAACTTCTTCTGTCGCTCATAGTACAACAGGTAATCATTTGCATGACAAAAGCTCTTTTTGACAATGACAAATATTATCCCGTGAATTAACTACTAGGTACCGCCGATTGACGGTGTCATTCATGTCACTCAATTTATGTATGTTAGTCTCATCTTCATCATCATCATCACCATCATCGTTATCGTCATCCGGTTGTTCTGCAGGCGACTACACATTTCTTCCATTTAACACGATCCTGTGCAAGCTTAACATTTAATGAGAAATTCATTGGGTTTACCTAGCAGATCAGGTTTCCTCTTGCCATGTGATGGAACATATGAGGCGTACTTTCTGTTCTGTCTTCCTGATTCCTAAACGAATTTGTGGTCGATTTTTATCTTATCTGAAAATGTAAATAATAATATTTCCAATATCTCTTAGTAATACCTCCGAGTGTAGCTCTAGGTAAAGTACAACACAATTGTATGAAATTTGATCAGAGTGAGACACACATTACGACATTCTTTTTTCAAGGATATATTCGATAAATTGATTGTATATAAACACTTTGGCTATACACGAAAATCGTAAAATTTCCCTTCTTTAATAATTTTAGGAGGTGTAAGTACGACGTTTATCACCACGACAGTTGGTGGAACAACAACAGCAGAGGATTCCACCACAGCTGATGAAACAACTTCCATTCGTGCAACTACAACAGTTGCTGACAGCACCACTGCAGACCTGACAACAACTTTTGTTCCAACTTCTTCTGTCGCTCAGAGCACAACAGGTAATTAGTTATAGGGTGAAACTTTGTCAATGATACCACTGTCCACAATTACCACTGGGTACTGCTGGATGATACCGACGTCGTCCATATAGTTTACAGTCTTTCTGTGAATCTTCGTGTATCCGTAGTTGGAATTGCGAAAGGAAAATATACAGTTAATATAACATAACATAGTGTAACATAACATAACATAATAGAATGATGGGCTAAGGAGTATTTGTCACCCAACAAAAGACCAAACTAACACCGCCATCAAAAAGAAAAATACAGAAAAAAACTGCCCAAAGTAATAAAAAGACTTATCATTGCTGAATTTGAAATAATGAAGATAATCCGAGCTAAGCACCCGCTCAGGTGAACCATTCCACTAATTAACATCCTTTCGGGAATAGTAAAACGTCGAACATCAGTCCAAGATAACTTTTTGGTCAACTTCAGACTGCGACCAGATGTTCAACCGAGACTAGACTAGCAGGTGCACGGAAAAAGTGTAACAACTTATATTCTCTCATTCCTGTAATAACTGTAAAAAGAAACATTTAATTACTTTAACTATCAAACCTCAAAACTATTGATAGAATTTATAGGACAAACTTTTGCGGTGTTTTAAGACATTGGTCTTTGGTATCCGCCCTGATAAGATTTCAGCGTCGTCATAATTCAGCCAACTACGCCATCAGTGTCGTTAGGGTATTTACATTGGAGAATGATGAACATCATCTGCTATATCGAATGTCATATGTGAGCTAATGAGCGCTTACTTATTATACAGTAACATATACCATATTACTTAATATATAAGAAGACTATATGTATTAACGTTTCATGATTTCCACAGACAATAATTTTCTTGAATTCTTAAAAATATGGAAGGAAAATATATGATAACACATAAGTAAATATCTTCTGCTTTTTAGCTGATGGAAGTACTACTTTCTTTACGACAACTATTGGACAATCCACCTCACGAGGGATCGATTCAACGACAAATGAAGGAACTACTACAATACCACAAACAACTACAGAGGGTGGACCAAGCACTACATTGCTAACTACAACAGTAGGGGGAACCACTTCTGTAGATGCAAGTACAACTGGTAAGTGAAAAAGTGGGATGACTTTTACAATATTCTTTCACTCTTGTCAAACTACAAAAGTAAACATTATGAATACAATCTGATTATCAAAATTATTGATAAATTTGAAAGGACGGAAATTGGGATAGACCTATTTAAGGCGTCGTCTTCTGTTTCCAACTTCATGAAATGTCATCATCATGATGGAGCCAAATAACATAACATAACATAATAAAATGACGGCTAAGAAGGGTTAGTTATCCCATAACAGCCCAAACTAACACCACCACATGTATACATGTACATAAACATACACAATATCAAAGACGCCCAGAGTTAGTTGAGGCTAACTACCCACTCAGGCAAACCATTTCACTCATTAACAACTCTTTGCGAAAAGCTAAAACGCCGAATATTAATCCGTGAGAACTCTTTGGTCAACCTAAATTATTACCACATGTCAAATGACGATAAGCTGAAACATACAAGCAATTACATGCCACCAAATCCTCACTACGAAATAGGAATTTAAATACCTGAAACATATCGTCACGAACTCTTTTCAACTCAAACGTGATCAAACGAAGAATTCGCAACATAGATTCATAAGATAGATTCCTTTCTCCGGGAATAAGTTATAATGGCTCTTCGCTGAACCTGCTCCAAAATGAAATTAATCTTCTAATAAAAGAGATTCAAGCCTGAATACTCAAGATTAAGACCTGACATATACAAATTAAGAAGAACCTCTCTACCAAGAAAACCAACATTTCTTCTAATCAAACCAAGCATTCTATTTTCCCTTGCAGCTGCTAACGCACATTGTTTAAAAGGCTTCACATTGCTAGTAATGACAACATGATTTTACCCATTTATTCAGTAATAAAAACCTGAATTGCTGTGACCAAAATGAATAACTTTGCATAGATCAGCATTGAATGACATCTTCCACGATTGGGACCAAAACAGTAACTTATCCAGATCACTTTGCAACAGTGAATAATCCCTAGCATCATCAACAATCCCGTAAGAGCTTGGTGTCATCAGCAAATTTACAAATACTGGAACTAAGTGAAACATTGATATCATTAATGAAGATTAAGAAGAGAAGTGGACCCAACACGGAACCCTGATGAACACCACTTGTAAACTTCTTCCACGAAGATACTTCCCTATTAACTCTCTTTGACCTGTCAACAAACCAAGAATGTATCCATCTGGGGCACTGTCTCTGCACACCAAGCGCTCTTGTTTTCATCATGAAACAAAACCTTATCGAATGCTTTGTGGAAATGGAGATAGATGCAATCCACTTCATGATTGGAATCAACTAGCTTTGTAACATCACCAAGAAAATCCAATAAATCAAAAACACAAGACCTCTTAGGTAAGAACCCATACTGGGACAAATTCAGCAAATCATTGACCAGTAAATGATCTAGAACAACATCCTTGACATTGGACTCCATGTCTTTGCACACAACACAAGCTAGACTCACTGGCCTATAGTTACAAAGCAAACTGTGGTTTCCCTTTTAAGCCACATCGGTGGCGCTAGGCTCTTTACAGTGGACTATGATTAGCTGAAGACCACCACAATAACATCATCTACTATATCGGATGTCACCTGTGACCTGGCGAGCTCTTACTAATTCAACAACAAATGTCATGCCACTTAATTTATTTGACGGCGAAAATAAATGTGTTTAACTTACAATCATTGACACAGACAATCACATAATTTTCTTGAATTTGATACGCATGAAAGTAGCATGAATGATAACACATAAGTCAATATCCTCTGCTTTTTAGCTGATGGAAGTACTACTTTTTTACGACAACTATCGGACAATCCACCTCACGAGGGATCGATTCAACGACAAATGAAGGAACTACTACAATACCACAAACAACTACAGAGGGTGGACCAAGCACTACATTGCTAACTACAACAATTCAGGGAACTACTACTGTAGATGCAAGTACAACTGGTAAGTGAAAAGTGGAATGATTTTGACCAAGTTTCACTTAGCTTTCCATAGATTTCCAAATTCATTCCTGTTGTTCCTGTAGTACGTCAAAATGACAGTACTTATATTGATGATAAATTGGTAACATCGGGAAATGTTATGCAGCGGGATGGACTGGGATCCTTATTTCAGGTGCGTATCTCCATGAAGAGGGACATATATAAAGACAGAATTTTCGTACATTTAGATAATTTGTCACTTTTTACAAAACAAATATGTATAAAAATTCTTGCTGCCCATCGCAAAAACCATTCGTTTTAATTTTTGCTTACTTTAGATGTTGAGAGCACAACATTCTTTACTACTACGAAGCAGGCGTCCACTTCTGAGGGTGCTAAATCAACTACATTTGCAACAACCACATTGCAGGGAACTACCACTGAAGGGGTCCTAGCACCACTCTCTTGACTACTTCGTTGCAAGCAACCACAACAGTAGATCCCAGTACAACACGTAAGGTTTAGATAAATCCACTTTCGAAAGGCATAAATTAACTTCTTAAGTGTATCCAGATCCCAAAATAACTATTTTCATTATAATTTGTATTTTGCAAGAAGCTTCAGAATGGTATAACTTCAAAGGGTAACACTTCACAGCTTCAGTTGTATAATACCCATATTACAAGATTAAATGTCATACTCTGTTATTGTGTTATGTTATTGTGCTATGTTATTCCCGCATACTTGAAACTATTTATAACTATAAATATTTTCAAGTAAACTGCAAATGCTTCGATGTAATACAGTAATTATACACATCAAGTGAAGTCTTTATGTCAATAACTTTTAAGAGTTATTGCGCAGGTAATTCATTTTCTGAACTTTTCTTAAAAATCTAAAAATATCTTTACCAATGCTTTCCAACAATGTCCTTTTTTTAATAGCAAATTTTACCAGGTTTAAAATAGTAAACGGGCAGTCTGGAACTCAATTTTTTAAGGATTATTAAAGCATCGAAAATGGGGGTCAGAAATCGACACATTAATAACTGCCCAAAAAATAAAAACGCGTATTATATCTGTTTTATTTTTCTCTCTTTAAATCATAGTGCACTTGGCGTCCAGAGAGAGGATATAATATTCCTATTGTAATTTTTAAAAATCATGCTTTTGTAAAGTAGATTTGACCCTAGCAATTTTCATGGCTATCCAATCTCAAACATTTCGGTGCAGCTCTTCCTACTTAAAAGAGTGGGTTTATCACAGATAAGATAATAGTCAAAATACCATTGCTTTTAGATTGATTGTTTGTATCATGAAGGATTCGCACCCTTACATTAGCAGTGTTCAATTTTCCACATGTTGGAAAGTCAAACATCTGAAGGCTACCGAAAATGTACGCATCACTGCCCCACTCCCCATATATACAGTGTACAATTATACATACACTGAGATTATTTCTGAGATTAGAATTCCATAGAATTTATTTCGGGAATGGTTTAAGCAGACACTTTGTGCGTATTATTTAAGAAATATCAAGTGAGGGCGCAAAAAGTATAGCAATGTCGTGGATGGCGGAGCACAATATTGGCATGCCTTAATTGAGAGTTGCGTTCCTGCGTTCGTTTATTGTACTTTGAAAAAATACCACTTATATTTTACCTGGTCATTTCAAATTAGTTAAGCGATTAGCAGTCACTATAGTGAACCATTCCCTAGTTACATTCAATGATCCTTCCACATATACTTACAGAGGCTGAGAGTACGACCTTTATAACAACAACCAAACAGCAAAGTACATCTGGTGTATTTTCATCAACCTTCCAGCCAACAACAACAAAACAGGATACAACTACCGATTTTGATAGTACAACACTCATAACGACTAGCAGGCAGGGGACAACGACAGATGTCCAAAGTACAACAGGTAATCTGTGATTAAAAAAATCAAATAAAAGCATTATTGGCCAATCAGTGAGAACAACGCCATCAGGTAACACACTGAAATGTATATGAATATGCCCAGAGTTCATGACAAATAGAACAAAATTCACACTCTCTGAATGATCTTTTATAAAAAAAAAAAAAAAGTTACGGTAAGTGTTTGTGATGCATGTACGATATATAAACATCTATTAAGAGAACAACATTTAAAAAACAGAGAAATGGTATGTTGTTCTTACGACATTCCAAATAAAAGAAATACAGTCCAAGAATAAAATATCGTACAAATTATTATAGAATTGAGTGTAAATGTAGAATGTGAAGGTAGGTGCAAAGTTAAAGGTTCATTGGAGTTGGTGGCCTGAGAGAGCAAGTACCTTGCTATGATTTCTGAATAGTGGCTCATAATATCTCTTGATTGTAAAAACCTTAATAAAATGGAAAACGCCATTAGCCATATACTGTATATTAGCCGACATTTTTTAATGGCATTTTTCATCAATCATTTCCATAATCATAATCAACGAATATACTTTCTAACATCATCGCTCATATATTTTATGAACTTCTTTCCTGATTTGAACATTCGTCTAGAATTGCCATAAGAAGCACATCGAGTCACAATCTGCAATAAACAGAGCTACAATTATTTTAATAATATAGTGCTTATTTCGCGAATCTTCACGATGGGTTCTTAAATTCAACCCCGCTGGCCAAACATTTGTATCTGTAGCTTCAACCAAGCTTCATCACTACTCTTGGTCATAATATTTTGATAGCCCGGTGTGACATTTATCATTTCAAAAGAATACAATCTTTAACAAACTAAGTTTCTTATCAATCTTCCATGCAAAATTGCAGAACAAACAATGTAGTTTGTTTTGTTCTTAAATCATAGTGGGGGAAAGTACAACAATTATCACCACGACAGAGCAGGAAAGCACGACAGACAAGCTTTCAACCACGCTACGTCAGACAACGAGTGAGCAGGGCACCACAACTGACTTTGATAGTACCACGCTCATTACAACATCAAAACAGGCGACCACCACAGATATCGCAAGTACAACAGGTAAATTTCCCTAATTGATTTATTTAAATCACCTAATAATTGCCTGTGTGTTTTGCACACTGTGAAGATTAATTATTCTTAATATAAAGTAAAACGAAATATTTTGGGGATAAAGAAGGGATTTGTCAATACAGCAAAATGAACAAATCACTCAATAACTCCATTCATCCTATTAAATTCTTGTTCAAATTTGGAAATAGTTGTCAGTGGCAAACCATATACCTATATTCAAATACTATATTCTAAAGTTTACCCTTTTGTTTAGTTCTAAGAGAAAGATAATTATCTATGCAAAATATGTCTTTGATTTAATGGACAGTTATCGCTAATGAGGAATTCAATACTTTACTTGTGACGAACATAAGATGAAGAGCATGAGTAGAAATTATTCAGGGAAAAACATTTAACAAAGAGTGTTGCATTGGTAAATACTAACAAAGAACAAGGGTCTCTTTTGTGACATGCAAAACACTTGATATACAAGCTTTAAAACGTATTTTATAATAATCGTATAATGTATGTAAATTTCTATCTATCATAGTCGAGCTGAGTACAACAGATATTACAACATCCAAACAAATGTCAACAACGGGAGACATCTCTACGACTGCAATCGAAACAACAAGTAAGCAAGCGACGACAACTGATTTCGACACCACAACTTTGATAACGACCAGTGAAGTAGGAAGCACAACAGATAAAGCCACCACAACGGGTGAGATGATTTAAGATATCCTCTGAGTCCTCCAGTAAAAGTGTAGTTTATAATTTATTTTTTCAATTCTTAATAAAACAGGCAGCTGCAGTCATAAGAGTGTTTAATTGAAAATGCTCTTTTTAACAAATAATTGATTGAAATCTTGCATAAGTAATTTTGGTATTTAGCCATATATGTGCAGGAAACCATAGTTGGGAGCAATTTTATTGCGAATAAAAATGTTTATCCAATTTGATTTAATAGACAGTTATCGCTAATAAGAAATTCAATACTTTACTTGTGACGAACATAAGATGAAAAGCATGAGTAAAATTTATTCGGGGAAAAACATTTATCAAAGAGTGTTGCATTGGTAAAATACTAACAAAGAACAAGGGTCTCTTTTGTGACATGCAAAACACTTGATATACAAGCTTTAAAACGTATTTTATAATAATCGTATAATGTATGTAAATTTCTACCTATCATAGTCGAACTGAGTACAACAGATATTACAACATCCAAACAAATGTCAACAACGGGAGACATCTCTACGACTGCAATCGAAACAACAAGTAAGCAAGCGACGACAACTGATTTCGACACCACAACTTTGATAACGACCAGTGAAGTAGGAAGCACAACAGATAAAGCCACCACAACGGGTGAGATGATTTAAGATATCCTCTGAGTCCTCCAGTAAAAGTGTAGTTTATGATTTATTTTTTCAATTCTTAATAAAACAGGCAGCTGCAGTCATAAGAGTGTTTAATTGAAAATGCTCTTTTTAACAAATAATTGAATGAAATCTTGCATAAGTAATTTTGGTATTTAGCCATATATGTGCAGGAAACCATAGTTGGGAGCAATTTTATTGCGAATAAAAATGTTTATCCAATTTGATTTAATAGACAATTATCGCTAATGAGAAATTTAATACTTTACTTGTGACGAACATAAGATGAAAAGCATGAGTAAAATTTATTCGGGGAAAAACATTTATCAAAGAGTGTTGCATTGGTAAAATACTAACAAAGAACAAGGGTCTCTTTTGTGACATGCAAAACACTTGATATACAAGCTTTAAAACGTATTTTATAATAATCGTATAATGTATGTAAATTTCCATCTATTATAGTTGAACTGAGTACAACAGACATTACAACATCCAAACAAATGTCAACAACGGGAGACATCTCTACGACTGCAATCGAAACAACAAGTAAGCAAGCGACGACAACTGATTTCGACACTACAACTTTGATAACGACCAGTGAAGTAGGAAGCACAACAGATAAAGCCACCTCAACGGGTGAGATGATTTAAGATATCCTCTCAGTCCTCCAGTAAAAGTGTAGTTTATAATTTATTTTTCCAATGCTTGATAAAACAGGCAGCTGTAGTTATAAGAGTGTATGATTGAAAATGCTCTTTTTAACAAATAATTGATTGAAATCTTGCATAAGTAATTTTAATATTTAGCCATATATGTGCAGGAAACCAAAATTGGGAGCAATTTTAATGCGAATAATAATTTTTATAAAATGTTTGCATAATAAGTGACCGAATCTACAAGCTAAAAAGCTAAAACAGGCCTTACTTAAAAATAACCCACTGATTGTTTTTCAATTGTGATTAACTGCTACTAGAAGCACTTAAAACCAATGTAAATATAGATTTCAGTAAGCATGACCTCGGCTGTTATAACCCTCGTTTCTTAAGACGCTCCATATACATTATAACAACAGAAACCAGTTTAAACGAACTCATGTAACCAGCAAATTAGTGCTACCAATAGTAAAACTAGTCCATGCGAACAAAATTTTGCAGTTTGAAATGAGTAATACTGCAGTGATTCTTTTCTCCCCATTTGTACATTTTGTACAATTAAGACAAATCTTAATGTAATTATCACCGAAAAATCTAGAAGAAAAAACAATTAAATGAACGCAAAATGTCATGAAACATAATATCATAAAATGTTAAATATACAAATAATATAATAAAACGTCATAATTGTGATAATCATCATCTTAAAATGTAATTTTATAAATACATATACAGCCTGAACTTAAATTTTGCGTTACAATTTAATTCAATTTTGTATTCAAATTGTATTTTATTTTATGTTAATATAGTCTTACATGCTGCGTTAAAATTGTATTAAAATGGTATTACATTTTACGTTGATGTTACATTTTGCATTGATTTTTCTGTTTTTAGCATTTCTCGTTGATTATTACACTTTTTGGCGTTAAGTTAACTACCTGTTTCTCAGACACCGGTTTTTCTACATCTCAGTTCAACAGAGTACCACTAAGAGTGTAACAACATCAGAGATTCCTTCAACGACTGGTATATTTACCACGACCCAAATCACTACTTCAAATCCACCGGCAACAACATCTGAGGAAGGAAGTACAACTGTTGTAGCAACCACTTCAGGTCGTATGACAACTAGTGAGGTAGCAAGTACATCACAACAAGCTTCCACCACCGAAATTACTACAACAGAACCCGCTACAACAACGATATCAGAAACAACGACATTCCTGGAAACAACAACTGGTGCCACATTAATGACTACGACAATAGCTCCAAGTACAACGGTCAGAGCAAGTACTACTCCCGTGGAAACAACAAGTGAAAGTTTCTCAACGACAAATGTTATCAGCACCACTGAAACTCCAACTCTTCCTTCAACACAAAGTAGGTCTCATTCTTTTGTTCAGATTCACAACATGTACTGATGTATCTCTAATTTCATGCATATGCGCATATTATATGTATAAGTGTATAAAGTGCACCTTTTGGTGTAATACTTAAAGTTTGTTTAATCTTTGAAACAAAAGTGTTGAACTTTTTGCGATTATTTGATTAAATCATATCATAGGTTAGAAAGGAGCGTTTGAACATAAAACGTTTTGTCGCATCTTCTCATTCTATTTTCAATATACAGTTTCCACTGTTTTCTCTACTGTCTTCTCCACCGAATTTTCAACTGACATCTCGACTATTTTTTCGACCGAGTTTTCAACGGATATGTCAACGGATTTCTCAACCGAGCTCTCAACAGTAATCTCAACAGGTCGTACATCACAACTAGTAACTACCGAAGAAATAGTGCCTTCTACACCGTTTGACACAACAGAGATAATACAACCTACTACCCCACTTAATATACAAACGACTACCCCACCTAATATACAAACGACTCCGTATGAAACGCTTTCCACAATGTTCAAAGAGGATACAACAGAGCTGGTCGAAGAAACAACTCTTGATCCTTGTCGCCGTGAATGTCTCTTTGGGCAAGTTTACTGTCCTAATTCATGTGACTGTATTCGGGAGTCTGAATTTTGTGATGGAATAACGGACTGTCCGGACAATGCGGACGAATTACCTCCTGAATGTCGTATGTTCTATTCATTTTCATTCCTAATATTTCTTATACGTCAAATTTACTTTTCAGTATTGCACTGATACAGTAACCCAAAAGTACCATGATAATATTTTAAATATGTAGGATATATGATTTATAAACACTATTGCAAGATTGTGTAGATTGACGTTGACCTTTGAAACAAAGGGCAGTAACTAGCATTTGCAACCATTCAAAGTTTTTAACTCAGGAGACATTGTAAAGAATGAATTATCGACATGTAAATAGCTTGTATAAATAATTAAATATTTAAAAGTTCCAAGGTCAACTGCATCAAGGAAACAACATGACTATCTTGATAGTTCTCACCCTTCTTAATGTGTGGGGATCTTACTTTGACTTACAGAATACGATTGCATAGCACGTTTAATGTATATTAGCTTCTCCGATTGATTTGCAAAACATTTATGTACAGTATAAATAACGTCTATGATTTTTAATCTTAAGTTTTCATATGGATATTTTTTATATGAAAAATCAGTCGGCAGTTCCATTTTTCTTTCTTAAGCTCGATGCAATACTGACGAATTCCGCTGTCTTGATGGTCCATGCATTGCTTTTGATTTGGCGTGTGACAATAACAACGATTGTCTTGGTGCTGAAGATGAGACAGATCCCATATGTTTAGGTAAAGCCAATATTTAGGCAATACTGATCGGCTCTAGTTCATAAAAAAAATCTTGTAGAAAAATTTGCTCTCCCAAATTGGTGTACCAATATTTGATGCGTTAAATATTTGACTCAAAGCATGGTCTTATGACAAAACTTACGTGTTTTGTCTCAGTTTCCAAAGTGAGGTTATACCAATCTGCAAAAAGGGCAAGGATATCCTACAACACAGTTTATCAGTTTAATACAACCTAGTTTTAACATTTTTAGGTTTCCTAAAACAGCACATGTCCGTCGGTAAGTGACATAAAGTCCAAAGGAGGCCGTTTCTCAACGGGAGCAGGAAGTTCCATGCTTGTATATTTATTCTTTTCTTTTTGGAAATCGTAAATTGTGCCCTGGTATAAACACGACGATTGTAAACTCAAAAAGGTGTTTATGCAAGGAATAATGAATGTTTTTGTCATGAAAATTGTCGTTGCTCTTCAATTTTGACACAGCAATTTCTACTTACACTTTAACCAGAACGTTTTGCCAATTTTATAAATCAAGTGACGACTAGCGACTTGACCAGGGTAAAATAAGTGTGTGTGTGGGGGGAAGGGAAGGGGGAATTTACATACCTTTTAGTAGTCTGACAATCATTGGCAGATACATTTTAAGAGAAGGGTTAACATTACCATGTACTGTTTACATTGTATGACTTTAAAAGCTTTAAGCAATACTATAGACTAATCATCAATCATAAAGAATCTGAAAGATATTTTGTTTAGAAAAGGATTTTTTTTTTTTAGGGGGTAACTACCCTCTCATACCACGTCGCTGGTAACGAAATAGAAAAATTCTCTTTGTCTGAGTTTCAGCAACTGCCATTTTCACAGGTAGACCTTCTTGAGAATATTATGAAATTCTTAGTGTGTATTATATCAATCTTGTCCCTTTATTAGATAAGTGTAGTAGAACCTTAACCCATTGTTATGTTCCCAGAGGCTACTCTTTTTAATAGCGAAACCAGATCGAGGATAAATGCGCAATGATCCACCGCAAAATCGCAATATTGGCCTTCAAAGAGTCGTTTTCTTAGCCATTATAAAACAAAGCTAGTAATATTTGGTGACTCTTTATCTTCTTCAAGCACCTCTAGTTATCGGTAAACATATATATTTTTCTTGCTACCTTGATACAAAATATTTGTATAATATTTTATAAATCTGTGGAATATTTCTTGGAATGTGCTTTATTTATATTAACCATCCCTGGCATCTATTATAATTGGTAGTTTTTAGTACATTAGTTATTCTTTTCTTGATGATGTGTACATCATGTATATTTGTATTTTGGAAGTTTGCAAGAAAAAAGTACATTGAAGCTACATTTAAGTAATTCATCGATACTAATTTCAAATAAATGATTATGAAATGAAGTAATATATTTTGTAAATAACATAAGTTCGTTGAAAATCTTACTTTTATTTAATTCTATAATTGAAAAACTTACCAATGACCTTTTTGGCACAGGTTCCTGCCTATCATTGGGAAATCCAACCAATGGAGTGGAAGTAAATGCAAGACAAAGATATCTCAATGGAACCTTCTCATCTTTCGCATGCAATGATAACTTTACACTGGATGGGTCTGCAACAAGCTACTGTTTGGATGGCCAGTTCCAGCCTGCCTTACCAGCATGCAGAGGTAATCTAATGGCAGACTCTCAGTATATGGATCATATGCATCTGTACTTTGTAAAATGCATCTTGCACATATAAAATGCATATTGTTTCTAATGTTAGTTACATTTTCACAATGGAAATTGAAGAAACTGCAGTAGCAGTTTTTTGATGAAAGAATTTATTTTTAAACACTGGGTAAGAGTTATTTCTTTCTCGTCCACAGCGTGTTGCAGTTTACCATCCATTGTGAACGGCCAGATTGTTGGTTCATCTGCTTTTTGCCACAACGAGGGAATCATATTTGAATGTGATGCATTCTATGAATTTACAGTCGGTTCAAATCCAGTTGTAACTTGTAATGACGGAGTGTACAGCAACCTCCCAACATGTACCCGTAAGAGCATTTCCTCGCCTCACTTGTTGTTTATTTTTAAGCACAATTATTTATGGATGCATATCGGTTATGAGTGTTATTCCTTGCTTAAAATATCGTAGTATATTTATCTAAGCATGAATCCTAACCTTCCAAAATAGAGAAAGCGTCATAATTTCCAAAGCTAAGATTCTTATAGTAAAATTCAAAGGTCACCGCTCAAAATGTAACAAATTTATGCAATGTATAATTACTGTTCAAATTAACTCGAGAGAGTCACGATTACGATGTTTTTCATTTTAATTTCCAGGTTCGTCATTGGCCTTTAGTTCGTCCAATTACAAATCCAATTTACGATCTTATCTATTAAGAAAAACCAATTATTGTATAATAATTTACCTACGTAAAGAGTTGTAAAAAGCGTTGAAAACAATGTTTCGTACTCTTTAAACTTGTATAGGAATACAAAACATCCTCCATGGAAGCTTTCAAATACACCAGTCCTAAACAGAAAGATGTAAATTGCTGAATATTGTATTACTTTTACCTAAACGTTAAGTCTCTATTGTTTTTCTTTCAAAGAACATGGTTTTATATTGTTGATCGTTTCCAGATATTACTGGTGTCCACATGATTATCTTTTCGAGTGAAAGATAAAAGCAACACAATTTTCGACCGTAAGCCGCTGCCTAAATTCAAGATACTTAAGTGTTATCTATATTTAGGTGAAATTTTAAAACTCCTTTTTGATGATATTATACCACACAAGCTCCCTTTATTTTCATTTCATGAAAGCCTTCGTTTAATATGTCATAAGGACTGCTGATAGATGTGGATTACACCAGTTTCTGTGTAATTCAAGGTTACCAATTTCTGACTCAGACAAAAAGTACGAAAACGTTTTTGAAGACAATAGGTTTGATTAGTTAACACTTACGGTTTTGTTCTGAAAAGGAATCAAATACGGTTGTATTAACCAGCAATAAAACTACACTTGTTTTTCAAATAATGAATCTGATATATGTCTTTCTTAGCAACCACCTGTATTCCAGCGTGCCATGCCTTAGCTACATGTCAGAATATGGACGGAAACATGGTATGCGAGTGCAACACCGGTTATGCAGGAGACGGGCAGACAACTTGCACAGGTAAACGAATATCGATTATCGACATCTTAAAGGTTTCTTCAAAATTGCTTTTTGCTCTGATGAGTCAAAGTCAACTTCCTAATAATAACCAATATACAGATCTTTTGACTGTTCGAAACTGTAGCAGTAGTTTATTCAATGATAGTACGGAAGTATATATGTTGTGCAACAAAAGGAGTGTTAAAGACAATTCTGATAGAAATTTCACACGTTTAGTCAATAAAGATACAAGGTTACAAAGTGTTCCTTCAATATCCGAATACAGACAACACAATTTTTTGCTCAAGAATTGATAAGATATATTTTTCTAGGCACCTAGATTATAATATCTGGTATTTACTGAGAAAATATTATTTTTGGTTTGTCATAGATATAACAGGAAAAGGTGATAGGAACGAATAATTCAATAAAAGTTGACCGCCTTTTCCTGTAAAGAAAATAAAATTTCAAACGCGGTACTTTATTGCTAAAAACACTCGGACCATTCAATGGATTTTGTGGAAGAATATTATTTTTGTGTCTGGTGAGAAAGAAATTTCCTTTATGTGCAATTTAATCATTTTGTTATTACATTTAGATATAAATGAGTGTGAAATATCAGGATCAGCGGTGCTGTGTCCACAAACTAATATGACGTGTTTTAATCTGGTAGGAAGTTATGAATGCAACACAGGTAAATACGATTTTGATTATATGCAATAAAGCAATTCAATACATTATTGTTTATTTGCGCGATATTTGGTTTTATGCACGATGCATGAGCAAAATTTTTGAGTCTAATGTTTAGTTTTTATTTCACGGTTCCTCTATTTGAAGGAATTTATTACATCCGGATGTTACAATGAAAGAAAGGTTTCTAGTGGGAGGAAGTAAAGTCGTATTAGTCCAATAAACTCATCTTCTGCAATAAATTTACACAAATTTCCTTTATCCACATTCCAGATATATTCTAAAGGATACGTCCAATGTTAAAAGAGATACATAAAATCCTGAAGAATGCAAGGTTTCTTACATATTTTGTTTTACAATTGTGAAAGTTTGCCAAAAATCCCCGAATGACTACACGATTCGTCCACCATCACCTTCAATGGCATATATGATAACTTCCAAATGTCGAAGACATTAAAAACACTTAAAAGATGTGAAGTTTATCTGATCAACCTTATGTTAAACAAAGTTTAATTTCATTGATGATTCAAGCTTTATGCCAGCCGTACTCCTACTCTTCCGAAAAGTTGTGGTAACCATGAGTCTTAATAATAATCATTTGTACCATGTATAGTGTATTAATTATTCAGCGCATCATTTAAACACTGGCTGACATTTTTTAATCCATTTCGGAATTATATCTGTAGATCTTGTTAAGACTCTGAAGGTTATACCCAATGATAAAATTTAAATGATTCGATTATTCATTTTTAATTACATCGTGTTTGATGACGTTTTGCAATGTTTTTAATGTACATTTATTTCTATTACACACAAGTATTAAACACGTAACTCCCGATACCCACTAAAATCGTATGTGACTTTATATCAAATCTCCGCAGTTCAGCAAATATTACTTGCAAACGGATTAGCTCAATTGGACGTCAATCTTCGCAACACTTCTAGCAGCAGAGTTGGTGCAACTCCCTGTATCTCAGACACAATCTCTATTCCAATTCAGCCAATACCAATTGGAGGGTTTACTTTCGCTCCTTCACTTTACGTAAGTTTATCAAAAACCTTTATATTCTCTACTAAATAAATCCTCACTGCTACTGTGGCCATTTTCAACAAATCAGAACCATAGTTACGAGAAGGTTTCGATTTTTTATGTTTTCAGTTTACGTGTAATGGCATCATCGTATTTGATAGTGACAGCACTTCGCCTGTGTCAGAGTGGGGTACAACGACGCCACTTTCAGGTCTAGGAAATACTGCTGTGGCAGCCGTGTTCTGGACTGAAGTTGATTTTACTTCTCAGGGTGATGTTTATTATCAGGTAATGTATCAAATGAGCAATATAATAGCATTTTCAGAAATTTGTATCACTGTGTTCAGTTGATATTTATTACAAGCCTTCTCATTGTCATTATCTTTAGGAAAATGTTGCTAAGTTGCTAATAAACTGATAAATGATAAATGATGTATAGCTTGCCGTTAGTGGTTATCTAATTAGATGACGAGTCTTTCTCCCAATGGACATGAAATTAAATGAAGAATTCCACACAAGACCCGCTTCACCACGCGTGATAGGCCCACAAAACAGTCAAAATGTAGAAGTGAATTCTCTTGATCTGAAAGGTTTAAGTGCGATCCACCCTGCAATTGTCAGATATGGTTGTCGAGTTTTGTGAGTTTCCACTTCTATCATTATCACTTGTTCATAAAGTTTTTCACGCATTGTCAAATGTCATTCCATGATAAACTTTCAATGCCTCTCAAATTTCAAACATGTCAAAGTAACGCTTGTTTATTACTCATAAGATTCCTAAAACAAGTATGAAATGTGTTCACAGTGTTTGGGTGAGGAGGATGTGCAGAACTGATGGTTGTACAATGAAAAACGTTTCATATTTTCGTTTTTTTTTTTGTATGATAGGTGTACGATGCGATCACAAATTCACCATCCGGTAAAGTTACCGACATCTTAAGTGAAATAGAAACTTTGGTTAAACAATGGGATACCGAAGCTTCAGTAAACTTGTTTCAACCAACGTGGGCAATCGTTATCACATGGACAGAATTAGCTCAGCCGCCGGACACAAGAAATCTTTTTCGGGTAGGCTATCCAATTTCATTTTAATTACGGATCAAGAAACATTGAATATTCATAACTTTGGTGGTAGCGGCTAAATAAACGTAACAAACACATATCAAATTAGAATGATTTGATAGAATTTGAAAATACAAAACAAAATATAAGTATTAAAACTTGTAGGTTTTTTTAATAAGTTTTTTCCTAAAACAGTTCGTTTTCTTTAAAGGTCAGATATCTTTGTCAGACCTACCGAGCTGTATTAGTCAGGAATGGTTAATGATTAATAGTTTATGTAGAGAGACTGTTGACCTTAGATTCTTTCTCATACATGCATTGTGTAGTTACACTGCTAAAACAAAAATAAGGCGGTCATCACCCTCGCGTGTAAAGAATACAAGGTTGTATGTACTTCATAAAAGCATAAAAGTAGTTTGTTGTCGTATTGTAGAAGGGTCGCTGCTCTGAAGGTAACCTATAAGCCAATTACATTGCAAAAAGCATTTTGAAGCGCGTACAATATACATAGATCAATAAGCATGATGTATATAGAAAAATAAGCAAGCTACAAACTCTTTGATCAAGTTATAAGGACTTAAACACTTTGATGAAAAGTAGCTTGAACGTTTTAACCAGAGGTGACAGTCTCGTTTTATATAAGCAAGGCGAAGAGAATCTTAAATTTAACTTTTTTCAACCAACTTAGACATGTCGATAAATGTTATAAGGTGCTGGGATATGTAAAAATTCAGAGACATTAGCATTTAGAACTACAAACAAAAAGACGTACAAAACTATTCCTGAACTAAGGTAACCAAGCCAGACGCAATTCATTTGACCAATTAATCTGCATTGCATTATCATATTAAAGAACATAATCAATGAGAAATAGTAAGCTAAAATTGAAAAAAAAAAATGTCACCTTTGATGAGTGATCTGCAATTTCCATAGAAAATGGGATTTATTTCTCCTGGAAAATAAAATTATCCATAGGATAAAAATTATTTGAATAGATGATAAATCAATACCTAAATCAATTAATAGCATAAATATTTGTGGGGAAGAATATGTGTTGATATACTTAGTTTAGTTTAGTTGATATTTTCTTGATATGCATATCATTTGTATAATTGTTTTAAATGAATTTATATTCACATGTTCTTGTTCAACTTTATCTGTCCTACTATAGCTAAATACTTATCAGGGAATAGTTGCAACAAATGGTGTGCAGACTTACTTCTTGGCATTGTTCCAAGAAGGCGACATGACTTGGAACCAAGGAGCGCTTATTCATGACAATGCCACTATTGGATTTGCGGATGGTCAAGGAAGGTTCTATGATATACGGATAAACGAAACACTTTCGAGAGTTTTCACCACTATTAGTGATATATATCGCCCAGATCTACACGTGGGAAATACGAATTATCTAGGAAAATGGCTCTTCAGACTTGATCAAAACCCGTGGATTGATGCTGTTCCAATGTCAAAATGCTTAAATTACTACAGAAATGAACCAACTAACATTGGTGAACAACTGAAAGTAACTACACAATGTCCAATATCGTATTCTACATCTGCCATAAAGTTTACTCCGTGTGCGTTTAACTTACCAGAGAATCAGGATAAAGAAGAACTAGGTAAAATTGGTTGATATGTTTTTATCCCCATAATACGTTTTGTTTCACGCAATGAGTAAAAATGTTGTGAAACATTATTTACTTTTGATATATATATTTGCTGTATCCTTAATGGTGGCTGTTTAAATGTTTTGTATGTGGTGGATTGAATGGCACACATATTATTACTTTTGACGATGCCGTTAAACTAAAACTGAATTCAATTTTTCCAATTGGTATTATATTCATTATTTGTTCTTTATATGACATATTCTGCAAAAAATAACAAGATTAATTGCATCATTACCTTCTGTTGTTTCTCTAACATTTTGCATAATATTTCGTTTATCCAACTGGCATTGCTTTCCTTATGACCTGCATTCCGTTTATATAGAATAAGCAAAATTTACAATTGAGAGTGTTGTAATGATATTCTCTCATGTTTCATTAAAATCATATGAGGTATCGTTTTCTGTCAAGCCAAAGACGGTTTTATAGATACCTCAAACTGTCAAATCTACTCAAGTAACCATGACACTGTCAAATGTGTGTATTGTTTTCAGCTGCTTCCTTTCAAAGTGGACCAAGTGGACAATGTTTGGTGCAGATAATTCCGGACATATTAGATATAGATAATCAAATGACCCCATCAGGAAGTTACTGTTATTATCAGTCAGGAACTTTAATACAGGGATTTAGCACGTTATGGGAAAGCAGTTTTGTTCAGAAATGGCATCCTACAGGCGGGTTCTTTTCGAATCTTGAGACTCAAGCTAATTGGTTACGTAAGTTTTGCGTTTTCAGTTTCAAAAATGGAAATAACTTTTGCATAATATATTCCACGTTTATCGCAACGTTGAACAGAATATACTATCAAATGTTGTACATTCTAAAGAGTAAAGACTATATATAGGAAATGTATGTAACGTAGAAATGTATTCGCAACAGCCATTCAATTTGGCTTTCCTAGGGTTTTCCAACCTTGTTACATGATTTTGACATAGTTGTCAAAGTAATCTTATGCACTTACCAAACCAGGATCTAACCTCTCTTCCATCTTTTTATTACCATATAACATTTAAAAATATTGATCAATTCACTCTGCAAAGCCAAGCATTGACATTGAGTGTAGTAAACTGTATTGGAATTAAAACTTGTTGGTGCCAAACATCAGGATTGGCGTGGTCTTATACCTGTGAAATCCTGTCACATGCTTTAGCATATGATACGTATTTTAGGATGACATATTCAACACATGGAAAAATTAACGTGAAACGGTGATTGACACAGCTCGGCAGCCTCGTGACAGACATGTGCAGATGTGACAGGCATACAATCTTAGGTAATAACAGCATAAGTGTATAATGCAAGTCCCAATACATAACCAGATATCTCCTTAATAATCTAATTTAATTTATTTATGTATAACAATTCTGAAATCCCGATTTGCTTATTTTTCATAGAGGAAGACATTTTGTTTCGTTACTACTGTTGTGAGGTCTCACAGAGCTCAGCTCTTTGCGGATTTTACCAGAGACGGCGCCCTTCCTTCGATGCAACTGGAACTCATACGCTTCTTTCTGCAGGTTGGCATACAGATCAATGAAATCAGACCTTTTACAAGTACCCCCACAAAAGGGAGACATGTATTGAGGATTTGGGAGTTTTTAAGGTTCGATGTACTGAATGACAAGCAATGCAGAAAATAACCTGCTTGGTTTATAATGTCAAAATCGTCCTACGATAGAATAATTATTCTTTCTACAAATGTCACAACAAAATATATTGTTTCTGGAAACAAAACAGTTGAATATAAATAGGAGACACAAGTGATTTAATGTATGATAATACGCCCTTATTCTATTATGCAGAAATGATTCACTAACACAGGTGACTTTTGAATGGTAATGGGACTCACTTATGAAGTTGTAGTGTTCTCTTGAAAAAATAATTGATACTCTGTGTTCTTATATAAATATTACTATATTATTAAATATTACTAGGTATATAAATATTACCTATCCAAATTACAGGTGAACTTTTCGGTGATCCACACTTTATAACGCTAGACGGTGCAAGATACACTTTTAACGGACTCGGTGAATTTACCATGCTCATCGTTGATGACATAGACTTTGAGATGCAGTGCAGAACTTCACATGCGTGGAATGAAGTACAACGTCCACTGTCACATGCAACGGTGTTTGTTGGTGTAGCTGCCCACCTTGGTGATCAAGAGGTGATCATTTTTCAAGTCTAATATCTAAATGAATTTGTATCCGTTATTTGGCCCTTTTTGTGATTCCTTTATGATGATAGTTTTCAGCAAAACATTAAGAGCGGTAATGAATGTCAAAATTTGTATTTGTTCTTGCAACAATGGATATGTAAAGTCATGCATGTTGGAGTGCAAGCAATATTTTTCATTAATCATTTGTTAAACCCAATGTATGTAACCATACCATGATTTACAGATTGAAATCACTCTCGACGAAGCCCGAATGCATCTCCAGATATTGTACCAGAAATCAGCGGTCGTAGATTTCGACAACTGTAAGTTTATAACCTTTTCTGTAAATTCTTCACTAAACTTTTGAAGACACAAATTTGTCATTTTCGATTAACTCATGAGATGGACGTAGGATGCTAACCGAGGTGAAGCAAGAGAGGGGTTGATTCTGGGAATTGAGTGTCTAGCTGTTTTGGAGTGTGGCTGGGTATTCCACCTAATTTTCTTTATCTTAATGTATAAGATATAATATTTTGATGCCCTTGAGATACTGCATCTTTATATAGAGATTATGAGACAGACAATACATCATCAATATTAGTTTATAATATTTGGGAGAGTATGGTATGTACACAATACGCGAGATCATGCAACAATGTTGTCATGTTGGGTAGAGATAATGTTGAGTGCATCCTAGTTTCCAGCATTAGTGTATGACGAAAATCTAAAGACCCGCCTAGTTTATGAATTGCCTACACCACTGTCTGTCAACATACGATGTCTTGTCGAATAGTAAACATGTTTATTCAAATTCATGTTTCAAATCATAACAAAACATGTGGGTAATTCCAAACAATTTGTTTTCTTTTCTATTTCTAAATTCTAATCATCGGTTACATACATCTCTTAATAAATTTGAAACATAGGAAATCACATTTAAGACATTCTTCGGATTATAATTACACTGGGAAAAACAAATCTAGTGAGAAAACTAATCTTATATCAAATACCTTTAGAACAGTTGCGGCCGCTTCCTAAATAAAATCTCATCTGACTTGTTGATTGTATAAACATGACATGATTTACATGTTTTATGGCATATTACTGACATAATTAGTCAACTAAATAGTAGATGGAAAAAAGCTTAGAGGATTGGTTCAGTGTTCAAGCATGCCCATCTTATATGAAAGAGGACTTTAATTTTTTATATATATATATATATATGGTTAAGAACGCGTTCAAAACATTTATTCCGCTAAGGGGATATTCAAGTTTAAAGCTCTGTCTTATCAGTGTAGAAATGACAGGTGCAGTAAATCTACTACGGAAAGTGGGCGGCTTCATTCTCACATGCATTCTTAACAATTGTTAATGTATTTAAAAGAAAGTTGATTAATTGTTTTTCACTTTTTAAATTATTTGTCCTGGCACTTTTCAGGTGGTATATTGTAATACCCTTCCTACAGTTTTACCTCTTTTTTGACATATCCCATAGTTTTTAAACCAAAATATCGCAGGACAAAATATGATAGAATACATGTGTGTGTGTGTATATACATATATATATATATATATATATATATATATATATATATATATATATATATATATATATATATATATATATATATATATATATATATATATATATATATATATATATATATATATATATATATATATATATATATATATATATATATATATATATATATATATATATATATATATATATATATATATATATATATATATATATATATATATATATATATATATATATATATATATATATATATATATATATATATATATATATATATATATATATATATATATATATATATATATATATATATATATTTCCCTTTACAGTGCCCTTCATCAGTGACAACCAAGACCTTATAATTGTGAAAGATCCACAGCAAAACAGCCAGGGAATTATTGTATACTTTATATATGAAAGAAAACAAACTTTTCAAATGAAGGTTAACGTTGCACGTTACACAATGAACGTTGTGTTTCAAGCTCCAGAGCAACAATTCAACCAAAATAACACACGAGGATTGTTGGGTAAGTTGCTTTTTACCTTTTCCTTCATTACAATCATTACTTGATTTGATAATAAAAAATGCAATGCCAAACATCGCGAAAATGTGTTATCATAAAAGAGGAACAGATGATCAATTAAGAAGTGGAAATGAAGGACACGATTGAGAAAATGATAAAACTAAACAAATATTAATCAAAAATATTGTTCTATTGTCAAGGTACATGGAACGGCGACATACATGACGATTTTGTCTCCCCCAGTGGTAGTCAACTGGTCAGCGTTATAAAGGACGAAGATATCAAAGACAGATTTGCTTTCGCCTTTGGCCAATCTTGTAAGAAGCCATAACATTTGTCCTTACTATATATTACTTTCCGCACATTTTTGAATTATATATATCTAGAGAGTTCAAAATACCATTGCACAGTTCTGGGATCATACATTATATTTGTCTTTTTCGATATTTTACATTAAAAAAAACATTGAGATGATGGACTCGTCACCCCTAGAAGCACCTTTGAACTTCTACTTAGAACTCAATCACTACGAACTAACTGATCATTTCGTCCAAGTTATACATTTCGATGAATTGATGTCAATGTCCCAACGGAGATTCAGTTCAATACTATATATCAATATACCTTGATTTTTGGTCATCTATTTTCTGTAATCATAGATTAGGAATTATAAATACTACCCCATGAGAGGGTCCAACGCCAAGATGTTTTTCTTTCAAGGTCGGAGGCCTTAAGTCTTCACGTCGGCTTACAATAAAAGACTCCCGACGAGATATTTGTTTACATAAAGAAGTGTTTGCTTTTTTCTTTTAATTACAGGGAGAACAACACCGGAAACAACAAGTTTTACTTACAAACCAACAGAATCATGGGAAAGCTTCAATGATCCAAGCTACACACCATTATTCTTTGAAGATTTGATAGAAGACCCAAGAAGATCAAGCAACTTATCAACCCTTACATCCTTCTGTGAAGGAATAAAGGAATGCATCTACGATGGGCTTGTAACCAATGATAAAGTTTTGGCAGCAACAAGCAGAGATATTGTAAAACAGTTCAAACTCAATCAACTGTATCTCAGTGAGTACAAACTTCTAAACGTGGGTCAATGCTCCAAAGAAAATTATTGAATGGGAAAATGGCATTACGTTCTACAAACCATTGCGTACCAATAATCTACATATATTTAATGTGGTCATATTGAATTAAAGAAAAGGTGCAATTCAGCAGATAATGGGGAATAACAATGTCACACCAATTAAAATAAACTCATTCCTTGAAGAGTTGTAAGTTCTCCTAAGATGACAAGCTGACAGTAGAACAGCACATATAACAAAGATAGGACAGATATATGATTGTTTCCCTATCATTATTTCTGGTTCTATAGCAAATGAACCCCCTCAGATAACAAACATTGTTGAAATCGATGGGGATCCTGACCAACCTGGATTGCGAAATGGAAACACACTTCTTGTACAAGTGGGCAAAACCTATTACTATCAGTTGGTCACATATGACGACAACGAAGGAGATAACGTCACAGTTGACCTGAAAAATCGTGTGCCTGGGGCTGTCATAGAACACGGTAATTAAAATTCTCGCTATTTATAAATATTATGAAACCGAAGATGAATACAACTATCAGTTAACAACTAATATTGCTTTTTGCGCATTATTCTGTCTTGTTCATTCTTCAAGTCAATTTGAAATTACTGTTCTCTTAACGTTTTAAGTAATGGTTGGAACATTCTGAACGATTGACCATATTCCAAAGTACAAGAGATTCAAAGTCATTGAAGTATGCTTGATTTATTCGTTATCTAATCCATGTTAAGTTTCCATGCATTAAATATAAGAACCAATACGATGAATGGTAACGGTTCAAATCAAGATATTTATTAGTAGAATATAGAAACTTAAAATTGATAAAATTGAAAGTGAAAACAATGTGTAAGAAATCTATGCAGAAAAAATAACCTCTGATACTACTCGAAATAACAGGTAATATCTTACGCTATACACCGGATGGCTCATCAAGAGCCAACATTGTTCTCTTCGCTTCGGACGGTCTTCAGTCCACGAGATTGCCGTTGACTGTCCTCCTATGCGATTGTTATGGCGGAAAGTGTGATTTTGATATAGTAAGACCTGGAAGTCGACTGTTGTCGGATAGATTCGGAGTAAGTTTCATTGAACAAATCTAAAGGTTTTAGTCATCGATTTTTTTAATCCCTGCAGTGGTGTAGAGTAAACTTTGAGCTTGAGGGTTCTCTTCTTAAACAAATATTCTTTGTAAAGTCTGCGTATTCATATACTTTGAAACGTTGAAATATTAATGAACTGCAACATTATTATTGTTACATTATCGAAAGTTAGCTAGATTCTCAAACGTTTCCCCTAGTAAAGATCTAATGACGCCGCCCCTGAACCTCCACTGAACCCGACTAAAACGTTTCCTCTAGTAAAGATCTCATGACGCCGCCCCTGAACCTCCACTGAACCCGACTAAAACGTTTCCTCTAGTAAAGATCTAATGACGCCGCCCCTGAACCTCCATTTTTACACCCATGCTTTCAAAACATAATAGCATCTTAAAATCACTGTTTGAATTTCTAAATGCTTTAGATAGAAGAACCCGACTAAAAGTTTTCATACTTGATAATCATTTCATACAAATTTGCATTTTGCTTGTGAAAAATATATATTCATGTTCTTATAGACAGTATATTGCCAGTGTGACAAAACATTCACTGGACGTGAATGTAGAGACGACCGGGACAACTGCGGGGACAAGCCATGTTATGACGGCGTGACATGCATCGATCTACCACCACCGCACAGTGAACCGGAGTGTAGTGCATGCCCACTGCCTCTAATTGGAGATGGATTTCATTGCTACGGTATGTACCAACATTTTTAGTGGATCAGTTGTTGTAATCAAACTTGCATCTACTTGCAGTACCTTTATGATTCCATTTTATCCTTTGAATGAATGTAAATTAAGAATAACAAGTTCTAAGTTGTACACGTTTTATTTACCACACTTTTCTTTTTATGATTCCGCTGAATTCTTTATCTTATATTACACGAAGGCCAAATAAATCTGTAACCGTCTATTTTTCACTGTTATTCATATTTGTAGATAAAAACGAATGCATAGAATCAGACAAGCGTTGCGAGCAGGAATGTATTGATACTGAATATGGGTATGAATGCAAGTGTGGTCCCGGATACGAACTTTTGCCAAATGGTTTTTCCTGTCAAGGTAAGCAAACTTCAATAGAATTAGTTTTCTTTTGCTCAGACTAGACATCAATACATGCCTTACCTTACTGCTCACCTCTGCTACCTGTGGAGATTGAGACTTTGTGAAGTAGCTTGTTCCATTTCTTCCTGTCTCTTGCAAATTCTGTCGGTTCACTCCAACTATTTCACCAAAGCTCTTTCCTCTCTTTCTCGATCGTCCTCCTCCAAGTTGTTTTCGGTCGCCCTTTTCCTACTTGCCTCCGGGCCCACGTTAATGCGAATTTGGCATAATAACCATCTCCTTCGCTTATGCCCAATTCATCTCCATCTTCCTATATAAATGAACTTATTTACTAGTATTGACTATGGTCTTTCATATAATTTATTAACTTCATTGGCCATCTTATTTTCATGATTTTTCTCAGTTTCTTTTAAAAATGTACACTTTATTTTCGCCTGAATTGTTAAACTTCCAGGTTTCTGAACAATAAAGTTACACTGATATAATATTGGTGTGAACAATTCTAAGCTTGGTTTACTTTTTTTGCAAAGATGTAAAAAGATACAAACTTGTAGCAAATATAATCCTTATTGATATTCATATTTGTTTAGCACTTAAATTTAGCACTGATTTTCAATTTTGTTACATAGTTATATAAAATACTAGACAAGAACATCAGAAGTGTCATATTTTTTAAAACTTATATTCATATCATATTGTTTCCTCCTCGCTGTTTCTTCTGTGCTTCTGTTTTTTAGAGTAATAATGATACAGTCAAACGTAACTGATGATAATAAATAATGGTCGTAATTAAACTAAAAATTGTCAGTTTTTCTGTTCCTGTAACAGATATAAATGAGTGTGATCTTGGTATCCATGGCTGTCATCGAGGTATAGAGTGCGTGAATACGATTGGTTCTTATCAGTGCACGTGTCCTGATGGCTACGAAAGACCAGGCGACCAAGGATATTGTGAAGGTAAAATCTGTTGTTCAATTTATTGGGAATGCAACCTTATTAACTATATATTATTTCAATAATTTAAATTCAAGATTAAGAGAACAGATAAGTTTTTCTTCTAAAGATGCGAAATTCGCATTCAGTGGAAAGTATAATATCCATTATAATTTTAAGCCAATAGGGCTTCTATTTATTTCATCTTATTTCTTATCAACGAAACAAGATGTTCATGCCATCGTCAAAACCGTAAGAGGGGGTAGCGCTATCATGAAACCATATCAATCACTTGAGGTGGGATCGTAATTCTCCTCCAAATAGTTGTATTTCTTCAATCTCGTCTAAATGTAGGAAGAGAATATCCCCCTGTCCCCCAGAAATCACGACCCTTATTTGAGCGATCACAAGAAGTACATTTTTTTATGATGATGATTTTTGCTATGGACGTGTGAACTCTGGTGGGAAACTGTAGGTGGTTAACTGTAATTACCTTAAGAAATCTTAATTCTCTCCGACTTTATAATAATATTTGAACAAATTAGAGGTAATTACAATTAACCACCAAAGTTCACACGATTTTTAAGTATTCTTTGTTGCTAAGGACAGCACTTTTTGTTTTGTAATTAAAAGACATTAGTAATAACAAGCAAAGCTAATTTCCACACAAAACTTACAGAGTAACATCATTTTAACACCCACTGATAACATTGTTCTGTTCATAAAAGTTCAAGTTTAGAAATCACCAGATCACCAGAAATCACCAGATTTGCGTAACGAATTCTCCATTGTATTCAGTATCTTTACTTTTAAGAATCTTGTCTAAAATTCTAAACCCTTTGTTTATGTCAAGAAGTACGACTACATCGAAACCCCTTTTCTCCCCTTTATACAGATATTGATGAGTGTTCTCAAGATCTATGCCCGGAGTCTGTTGAATGCCTCAACTTACCCGGGACATATCTCTGCCGCTGTGCTGTTGGATATGTCAAAGATACGAACGGCCAATGCACAGGTAGCTCTTCTTCGTATATGTGTAACCAGGGAAGTGTCATTTTGCTATGGCCAGATGGTAAAGAGGCGCTTCTCTGATAAAACAAAGAATACGTTTTAAGTCTGAGGGCAGCCTAAAATAGGCTGTCAACGCATCGCAATAAATATCACTTATTCTGTTTTCCACCTCTGACGAATTTCTCTTTTGCCCATTGAAAAAAAAGTTGTAGAGTGTTCCAAAAATAACAAAATGGAGACTATTTTTTTGACTTATTTTGCATTGTAGATATAAACGAATGTCTCTCACCAAACCTTCACAATTGCCACAAACACGCAACATGTACAAACTTCGAAGGAAGCTTTGAGTGCAACTGCAAGGTTGGATTCACGGGAACGGGTACGACATGTTATGATCTGGATGAATGCCTTGTCAACGCTTTCTACTGCCATCCGTCTTTCGAATGCGAGAACTACGAGGGTGGCTACTCGTGTCATTGTCCGCAAGGCTTTATTGGAAATGGGACGCTGTGTTTTGGTATGTTTCAAAATACAATTCAAGGAATGTAGTTGCACAATCCTTGCCAAATTTAGATTCAAGGCTAAAGATTGCATCAATATTGTCTATTAAACATAATCTAGTTAATGTTTCGGAAAAAAATCAATAAATAAGTAAATGTTTCCCAAAATTAAGTGAAGCAACAAATTATTGTTTGAGTAAGCATTTTTGTGTGCAATATAATGGTGTTGAAAAAGTGTCATTTTATCTATACATGTAACACTATTAAACACTTCTTTCTTGGCTAATGCAAACATGGAAAAAAGTTTACATAAAATCAAGAAAGAATACCTACCAAATCATTATAAAATCATAAAAACTAGGTCCGAAAATATGAAGTTTTAAATCTGCTTTTGGATATGAAATCTTACTTTGGTTTTCAGACATCGATGAATGCGCAATGGAAGTACACAACTGTCCGGAACATGCGACGTGTTACAACAGACATGGCGATTATAAGTGTCGCTGTGATATTGGTTTCAGCCTAGGAGATGACGGATTATGTCATAGTATGTATACAAATATATTACCCTAAAAAGTTGCAGAAATGGCATGCTGTGCTTGATTATCTTTCATTCTTTATGAGCGTTATAATAATGTTGAATTGCGGAATAAAAGAAAATGGTAGACTGATTGAAATGAACTACGGAAACACCAGATGTTTTTATGTTCAAACTTGTACTGAAATTTAAAGTATAAGTATTTTAGTTTCATTTCAGTTGTAAGAGTATATTATACTGCTATTTTCATGTCATTTCAACCACCTACATCACCCAACTTACAAATTTAATTTATTTTTACATCCTTTTTCGAAGAATTAAAATCATTGTTTCGTTAATTTTCTGTACTACAGTCGCGACCTATCCGTTTAAAAATTGGCTCTCTTGTGATTCTAGTAAAATATTTTCATACTTTTTCGCTTTGACTCTCTTTCCTTTCAATGATTCTCACTTTTAGCTTGTATGCATTTTATGACGAGTAAAACCTTCTAAGTTTTCAACCACTGCCTGATCATATAGAAACTGAGTCCCAATTCAACAGGGTTCTGGTTTATCAACTGCATCGTGTTTTTCATGTCTTACCCTTTCTTGCAACATTTACACAGAGCCAATGAGTTGCTGTGATTGCCACATTCATGCATTTAGATAATGCTGTTATTTCCGTATTTTGTTGATGCGCTGAGATAAGTTGGCTGTACCAAAGTATGTTTCAAGATTATGGAATGCCCTTTTGATATGACTTACTTGTCTATTTTTCAGATCTCAATGAATGCGCGAAGTCAGACCGTATATGTACTGATCACTCAATTTGTTCAGACAACGAGGGCAGTTATAATTGTGAATGTTCACAAGGATTTTTCCAAAGTGAAACGATGTGCGTGTGTAAGTATGTTCATTATTGAAATACCATTTCAATAAAGAAGCTGTATCATCCATATTTTTTTTGTCTTTTCTTAATTTACTCCATTATAACGGAAACACTATTTAGCAACAATATACAAAACAAAAGGCATCGCCATTTCTGAACTAATGAAGACAAAGGCACCAGTGGAAATATGCATACATAGTACTTATGGTATTATTTAAAATATAATCAACATATTTAGGCATGATAGAGGCACAGAATACGGACTAGAATAATGGCATGTGTGAAATAACGTTTACTTTAATAGGGGTCCTCCTTTATACTTATTTATTTTTACAGCTATCTCTCAATACTGCGATTTTAGCTTTATGTGCTACGATGCTAACTGCACTGCTGGTTCATGCGTGTGTAGAGATGGGTATCAACTGAATGAAGATTTCAACAAGTGCATAGGTATATGAGCATTTTCTCCGAACCACCTTTTATGTTGTCTATTTGTTTGTGATATTTCAACTCACTTGTATTATATTGCAATCAGTTGGCAACAGATATTTGAAAGTCTCCATTTAGTCATTTTTAACATCTGCATACTTGGTAAATCAATATTTTTAGCGTGTTGTTAAAAATGAAAAATTAGTTAAAGGGGGAATCTCGTCTCAAGAAAATTGCTTGCCCGTCACTAATAAATCCAATACATACTGGTGATGTCACTTACGTCACTAATAAATCCAATACATACTAGTGATGTCACTTACGCGACAGAAATGCATTGGCTTATTGACACAAGCTGGACGTAAATTCCAACCCTGGACGATTCCCGAGCAACAAAGAAAAGTCCTGAGTCCTTTAGTTTTGCCCTACTTGCAAAATGTATTACTGTCGCATATACAAAACATGATACAATAGCATGAACTACAACAAACAGATTAAGAAAATATATCAATAAAGAAAAACTATGTAGTAACCTTGGTACGCTTACACTGTAGAATGCTTGTGTGTACGTGTTTGTTTCCTCTTCTTTTTTTCTTTTTTATAGCTTAGTTCCCTGCTTCCACGTTCCCAATCTTCCGGCGCGTCTATTGCTTCCTTTTGGATTTTACCCGCGGTTTTTGTTACGCTAATTACTTTTGCTGAGCTGAGGCTCCCAGACCGTAGTGCCCGAACCTTAGCGTTCCGCTCCGTCGTCCCCTCCTAGGACGCCACCACCACAGATCAACAACCATGCAGCACACCAACCTGGCTTCTGCGCTGGACCAAACATCCTGTTTAATAATAAATGGATAAACCCCATAATCATAAAATATCAATAAGCTACTACATTATTAATATTAGTAGAGATCACTCTCAAAATCAGTACACAACGAAATTATTCCCAGCCTTACCATAAGGCGCCATTTTGTTTGTCGCCATTTTGTGAGACGCCATTTTGTTTTAATCAAACATTATATTTAAAAAACAGATAAATATAAATATAATTTGCTATCCGCACCCTGCATACACATGAACATCAAATATCAATAACATTCATATAATTAATATCAGCTTAGAAAATCTGCAAGTTTGATAATAAGGCGCCATTTTGAACGACGCCATTTACGTTTACCCTCATTAAGCAACAACCTACGGTAAATACATACAAACACAATACAATTGGGGTGGGGACTTACAACTGGCTACACCCCCCCCCCCCCCTCCCCTCACTCTCCTTCCTCCCGCAGTTATCCGTATCTCCTTTCACTCTTTAAATTACAGACTGCTATAAGTTATCACACATTTAAAAAAGCTTAGTTTGTATGGTTTCTCTGTAATCCAACTATGCATAGCATTTGTTTCTTCGCCTGTATGCTGTTTGGAAAATACCTTTCTTCTATAATACTTAATGATTACCACATAATAATCTGACAAATGACGTCAGCATTCCTTTCTGACACTTCATTCGCAATTTCACTATCTGCCGCTTTGACCAGCTAATTTCCTTAAAATTGTCTGCCTTTATGTAAATTAACACATATCCGTTTAAAGGTAAACGATCACCTTACTTCTTGAATACTTTTTAGTTATAGATACATATTTTACAAAATAAGTCATATCTTCTATCTTATAAGAAAATTACACAACTTACAGGTTTACGAGATGACACTCTTTGTCTCTCCCTGGTTATCCGTATGCCCCCGTAAGATAGATATCGGTCTCCTTTGTCACCCATAAACGACAGTTTCCACAAACTTCTCCCAGACCAAAAAACATCTCTCTAAGGCCTCCTATCTCAGCGCTATCGAAATGTGGTCTCCTTTGAAATTTCCGACTAACTTTACAGAGAAAAAGGAACAATCCTAGATTTTTCACTTAAAAAGCTCCCGCAAAATACTTAATGGAATTTTGACTTGGCTAATCCCCCTCTCGTATAAGTGGTATCACGTCATCCCCTCTTAAATATATCAACTCTAAGTCAGGTGCATTGACCAGGGGCATCGAAGTATTTGAGGAGCCTGTGACACTTGTTGATGATTGGGCAAACATTTCCACCAATCAAAAACGTTATATTGTAGTGTGTGTTTTATCTCCATGTTAACACCATATCTGACCTTAAACTATCTGAACGTCAGGTGTGTTATGTGTCGATAATATAAGGTTATCTTCATTCTTTGACTTATTCAGAATGACTTAGATATCACAAAAAACGAATTAATTCTAGACAAAGCCAAGATATATCTATAAAGCCAACTATATTGTTGTAAATCCTGGTGGACATGGGGGCATGTCTGAATTCTCCTCAATTTTGTGAAGGATAATTACACTCCCATGTAGGACAAATAAATCATACCGGACGTCAATCTCGCATAGGTGCGATATTGGCATAAGGACATTCAGTCATTTGATTGCTTGATATTTCAACCAATGGCTATAGGTGATAGGTTTCGGATTTGCTTTTGTGTCAAACTTAATGAGTTCGAATCTCGTCAAGGCAATATTTTGTCTTCATCTTTTCCCCTCATTTCAATTAAAAACATGGATTTCTTAACTGACTTAGTTTCAGTCCATAGCTCCATAACTATACTATCGACGAATTTGTACAGCTTTGTTCAACTCTACCTTGTCATGTTACCACACATACATACCGTACGTACGTGTATGTACCTAATCTTCATACACACAATATACGCTTCTCTGAACGATTGCTATACGTTGATGACGTGGTGTACGTACCTGGCGTCATGTACTTATTGACGTCATTGTGATTTGTTTCTAGACGACACTGCCTCTTTAAACATCAAAATTAGATAATTTATTTCAAAAATACAAAAAAGTAAGAGAAATGGAAGGTCATCATTTATAGGGAATGCAGACATTAACCGAAAAGTTCACCGAGTACATAAAATGAGAATTTTCTTATGAATGAAGCTCACTTTGATAGATTAAGTAATCGAGAAACAAAATTACTTTCATTGTCTTGTTGTTATCCGTCCTTGTCAGATACTGACGAATGCAATCAAGAACTTCCACCATGTGGATCTAATGCCATATGCACCAACACACCGGGAAGTTTCAAATGCGCTTGTTATGATGGATTTTACTGGGACGGAACCTCTTGCAAGGGTACGTGTCTTAACATTAATTCATTGTTGCCAAATGAGACTAAGAGGTAAGGAGTTAAAAGTGGTCCATTCATGAGAAATGAGTTTCAGCAAGGTATAAATGAATTTTAATAATACTTAGACATCAAGTGAAATAAAGAATATTGTTCATGTTATGTGGCTAATTGTATAAAAGCTCAAAGAATAAAGTTTCTTGATACATAAAAAATAAGTGCGAGTCTGCAGTCAGTTCTATTTTCCTTTCTTTATAGTTACAGTTCGATGGCACTTAAGCTAGCCACCCATTGCTACATTCATTATAACACACCGTGACTATTGTCCCTGCAAAAATGAAAAGAAATTTAAATCTTCGTTGTCGTCAGGTCTTTGTAGGAATTTTACAATTAGCCCATAACATAGTTTTACTTCACCTAATGTCTCAGTATTTTCGTTGATTCCTTATTTTACCCAATATTGAAATAAAATGCTTAGTATGCCTTGAAATTGCTAACGCTGATTTTTTCATCTTAGATAATTACCTAACCGGAAACCGCAAAAAGCCTTTGAGGTTTGATGGGATCTAAGAAGGGAGTCCATCCAAAATGTGTCCATCCAAAATGTCCATATTTTGGAAGAAAATATTGAAAAACAAATCATAATGACAAGAAATTAACAATAAAATATTAAAATGAAAAATGTATATCTCTCATAAGTGTAGATATTTCGTGAAAGTGAATTTCATCTATTCCACATGTATTGTATGGAACAGATTTAGGGCGAGTAACACAAACTGACAAACAAAACCGATGTGACGCCATGCATTGATGGCAAATGGAGAGCGTGCGTGAAAATTGTATGCGGGAATCCACGATATTCTTGTACATACATGTTAGCATGTTGTATTAAGAATTCAAGTCCTAAAATTTTAGAAACCGCTTTGGTTTTTGGGCCCTCCTAAATTTCTTAAATTTTTTAACAAGGGGCTGATCCTCAGCCACCTCCAACTATCCAAACAAAACATCTTCGATCTGAGTGTACTAAAAAAAAATTGTGATGTTACAAGGCACAAAGGAAGAGACGATACACTATTGTTGCTAATATATTATGAAGATCAATTTATCACTTCTCATCGTATCCCTATCCACAATTTCAAGTGCGAATTCAAACATAGAATTTTCCTGGAAGTATATCTGTTTGGTATTGGATCACTTGCTCTATTCTTCTTATTAGATATCATTGACTGTGACTCTGGTAACCAATGCCACCGAAATGCAAGGTGTGTTGATGTTGCCGGATTTTATACCTGCCATTGCAATGACGGCTATGTCGGTGATGGTCAACATTGCATCGGTAAGAACCTCCACGAATATTCAAAAATAATCTACAAGATGATATAGTTATAAAAAGGACTCAATCGATCCTTCAACAAATATAAATCTTCAATTGTGACATTTATCTGACCCTATACATCCGCCCAAGTATATCCAGCAGAATAGATTTTTGGAGGATTACTTGAAAGAACTATCTTAATCTATCGATGAGTCTTATTGGACTCAAACATGTATAATATGAAGCCATTCTATAATCATTCGGACTTCTGTTTTTGTGTCCTACACCGGTTTTATACATTTCAACGCCAAAATGATTATATCTGAGAAGAGTATGCTAAATTTAGGCAAATCTGAAATTGGGTTAGTTACATTGGTAATCAGTCATAACATTAGTGTATAAATGTCCGTGTTTCATGAGATAAGCGTGTGACGTTGATGATCTATGCTTTTTCGTTTCTGGAATAAGACGAACAAAGATGTAAAAAAGACAGGTTAATTCACAAATGTAGGTTTTCATTTCATTTTGTCATTCATTTCCATCAGCTTTGGAGATTTGAATAAGCATTTTAACTGGTGACAAGAAGCAGAAAAAAGTTCATGTCTACTGAAAAAGGAGCAAAGGCAACTCACTTTCAAGGTCATATTTTGGCAACTAATTGATTACATATGATGTGCAATTTGAAACTTAACTATTAGTCATAGAATATGACATTGTTAATCTTTTTTCACAGATCAGAATGAATGCTTACAAGGCCAAGTTTGTGATAGAAATGCCGAATGCCAAAATATTGAAAGAAGTTTCAGATGTAAATGCAGATTCGGCTTTTTAGGGAACGGGCTCCAGTGTGCTGGTAAGCCGCTTTCTTTATTCTTTAATTAAGACCATAACCTTCATTGATGCGCATAGGCGTATGGAAAACGTTTGAATTGGGGCGGTCTTAATTAAGCTCCCCCCCCCCCAAAAAAAAGTGTGCAAGTCTAAAATAAGTTTACGATTGTATGGCTACCAAACTTAAAAATATTTTCGCCATATCATTTTCATTTGTAGCTATGCAATATTTTTTTTTTAATATTCATCAAAGCTTCCCGAAAATAAAGGAAAATTACACCAATTTTGAAGCAATTTTCACGCACATGAAAAATATTTTACAAAAATTGAAATTAATTTCAATCAAATTAATAGAAACTTCTGGAAAAATTGAAGAAGATGAAAGGAAATGAAGGAAATTGCACAAAAATTCAAGCAAATTTCCCAAAAATGATTGCGTGAAAATTTAAGCAAACTTTACGAAAATTGAAGACAACTTCTCGAAAATTAAAGAAATTTTCTCAAAACTGCGGAAGAAAATTGCGCGAAAATTGAAGCAAATTTTACAATAATGAAGGAAAGTCACCGAAAATTTAGGATTTCTGATAGAAAAGAAGCTATGAAATCTGACTCCTAAAAATCAATTAGTGAGACCCTCATTATTCCTTTATTATGTCCCTTTTTTTTTTTGTCCGAATATATCTAGCTATTTTGTCCAAATAGGTATGCGTTGCATCTGATCGGGGCCCAGGAAGGGGCGGATGGGGGAGGGAGGGGGGGCTGTCGCTCGCCCCTCGCCTCATACGCCTATGTTGATACGTGGGATAGTGAGCTGACAGACGAATGTTGTATATCGGATTTAAACAGTTCTTCGCCTAATTGTATATGCAAGATTGATTGAAACTATATATAAGTCAAAACAACGCGAATGGCAATGCTTTTTACTAACAAGTTGGGTTGTTACGTCCAGGCTCTTGGTCTGTTCGTTATTTATTTAAAACGTTCCTTTCATCAGTCAAAAAATTGGTTACAATGAATTGGCATAATATATGATATCAACATTACAACATTTCCCAACATATCAATGAATATTTTTATAAAGTATATTTCATAAAACGACGTTGGTAACTTGGTAAGCAACATTTAAAGATTAACATTGTTGCGTGTTCAAAATTGAACTACCAGATCATGAGTGTTATTTTCTCACTCTGTAGATATGAATGAATGCCTACAATCACCATGCGTTCGAAATGCATCGTGCGTGAACACACCAGGTTCCTTCTTTTGTACATGCCCTACCGGCTACTATGGCGATGGCCGCCGGGAGGATTTAGGATGTGTGGACTTTGATGAGTGTTATCAAATCAGAGGCAGCTGCCCAAGTAACGCACAATGTACAAATACGGAGGGCAGTTTCCAGTGTGATTGCTTCGATGGATTCAAACACGAGGCATCTGATTGCATTGGTGAGTGTTGCATATTTGGATAAAACTTTTTTTTTGTCATTTCTAAATCTCTATGTGTAACAAGTGAATTTGATAATGGGTCTTAAGTCGTGTAGTTATGCAACATATATCGTCAAATTTCATTTGACTTTTAAAAGATAGCAAAAAGCAAAATTTGTGATAACAGACACGAGATGACCTACAACACGATATACATCATTCGATGTAAAAAAAAACCATCTACATTCTTTGAAGAAATATCTGCATTCTAGAATAATAAACACAGAAATAATGAAACATAATCATTCACATGATCAAATGCACAACGGTCGACTACATCCTACATATCGTCCTTCCGCGTTTCATTCTTTCTCGAGATCGTGTTTAATGTTAAATTGCAAAACAAAGGTAAAATTACTCTTCGTATGAATTAACAGCGATCGTTTTAGAAAAAGCTTTACCAGCAATAGCCAGAAGAAGAATATTCCTTGCAATTCAATAGATAAATACCTGACTGTAATGCGCCATTTATTGTTTCTAGATATTGACGAGTGTGAGGAAGGTTTGCATGACTGCGATGGGAACGCAACATGCGTCAACTTGCCAGGCTCTTACACTTGCAAGTGTAACGAAGGATTCTTTACCTATGGTGAAAATGAAGAAGCAGGCTCAGCACATGGCTTCGGAAGTTGCGACGGTCAGTTTGTAAAAAGAATATAAAAATGGGAAGAAAAAAAATCATTGATATGAAAGAATCGTATTGACCAAACGATCGTATTGACATGTACCACAAGTACTGAATATTACTATCTTACGCACGCTAATTTATGGTACTTTAAGGCAGAAGTCTCTTTGCGAATTAGGTAGGAGTAGGCCTGCATTAGTTGTCTTTCTCCCTTCTGTTCTGAAAAATGAGAAACGTGCATGGAATCAATCGTTCTTAATCTGAGTTTGTTTATATGCAGCGTGAATAACTTATTTAGTAAGTAACTTTTTTTTCTTTTGGCGTAACTATCCACTGTAGATATCAATGAATGCGAACTGGGCACTCACGGTTGTGATAAACACGCATTATGCAGCAATGACATTGGTAGTTTTACATGTCAATGTGAAAATGGCTACGAAAGCTATGGCATCACTTGTAAAGGTAATGATAATCATCTTTTATATTCGTATTGTTTGCAAGAGTAATAAATAAAAAATCGTCATCAGCCACTGCCCGACAATATATGATTTTAGACGTACATTCTGGCATCCTAGAGTGGCATATTTATTGTTTTCTTTTCATGAATTAAAAATGGAAAACCTTAATAAGTAGAGCTCGTCATTGGGAAAATGTCTGCAACACATTTTTGAAATGTCTTCACATACAATTCCAATGTAACCTGGAACCTAGGATATTAACATTCTTCTCCGGTCTTTGTTTTTTAAATTAATGTTGCTCTTTCTAAATTAGAGTAGCTTGAGATGCACTCCGAGTGTAGAATTTGCTTAAAAAAATTGTTATTTCATAAATACTATAGTTCATTGTTTCTGTTATTTTGTGCTCATGTCTGTCACAGTTGATTTTGATATTTCTATCTGCGCAACGCTCTTCATTATTCGAAATTAAATGATGCTTCATGAATTCAATTTTTTTTAAAGCGCTACGTCATTTTTTTTAAACAGTGAAGTATGTTGATCAGAGGAAGTTTTTTAACTTGGAGTAGGCCTACATAAGCACATTGTACGGACATGCAGTATTGTACGCAACTCATGTACTCATTATTCAAGATTGCATCTTTGCATGCAGGTCTGCAAATATATGTGTTTATAAGTTAATTGCATTGTATAAAATATAATTTTATAAACCCTTTTATCAGCATGTTATGCAGAAAGAAATGACTAATTTGTTGTATACACAGATGTGAACGAATGCGAGATTAGCCGGCCATGCTTCGAACAAGAAAACATGATTTGCCTAAACAGGCAAGGAACATACCAATGTGTCTGCCAGTTTGGTTACTATAGAGACCCAATTTCTGGATTTTGCCTTGGTAAGTACATCGAGGTCACGATATGCATATAAAACATATTCTTCCACACACAGAAAGTTTAAAAACAACAATAGGTTGAGCACGAACTTTGTGAATGAAAAGGGGAACAAATGTGTATGTGATATTTCCTCAAAAAATGGAAAAGATTGCAATCTTTGTAAATATTTAATCTGAACAGAGAAAATGATATCTAATCAAGATAATCGTAGATATACAAGTACAAAAAAGTTTTCCTTAAAAAAAGAGTATATATTGTATTGCATACATATATAAAAGTTAGTACAATTCGATGATTAGGTAGTATTTCAATCCAATGGCATGTGCCTATCAGGCTATAAAATATGCAAAGTATATTTGACTTGATCTATTTGATTTGAAGTATTAAATTATCTGTGTTTATTTACTACAGCATAAAAGTGTCCTATTAACGTGAGATGTCACATATAGCATGCCATTAGTAAAAGTGGAAAACTATTTAAGGCAATGAATTGCAGTCGAATGAGGTATGGAAAAGTCATAATGCTATTGTATTCATTTTCCAGATGCCAACACAGTGCAACTCAACATCATCTTCACGGACATCAAAGGATTTCGCACAGATATACTTTTTGACCAAATTGATGAAGCAAAATTGGATTTACTGGACATAGACGTGAGAATTTAGCTTATTGTTGCTGTTGTATGATGTTTTGCTGTAATGTAAACATGTTTTAAAAAGGCGGTGTCGTCTCAAAACAAATCGCAATGACGTCAGTAAGTACATGGTACGTATTTACTGACGTCATCAAAAATCGACTAGGGTCTACGTATTAGAGCCTTTCAGAGATTCAGAAAAGCGTATACTTTGTGTGTATAAAGATTAGATATATGCATGTACGTTACCCATGCGTGGTAACATGACACGGCTGAGATGAACAGAGCTGTACAAATTCGTCGTTAGTTTAATCATGTAGCTATTAACTGATATTAACTCTCTGTTAATAGCCTCATGGTTAAATTCAACGAGAAGTGATGAGATTCGAGCTCGTTTTGTTGGCACAAGAGCAATTTTTCCATGGGTCATAGACTTATCCACTCGGCCACATCAAGAGTCTGACAGTAGATTGATGGGAATATTTTATTATGAATATAGTGTGGAATATGATGGAAAGAGGCGCGTATAGCAATTCGTTGAAATTTAAACCATTCAAAAAATTAAAACTGATTTACTTATGCCGATGTCGCACCTTTAAGGAAAGACGATTTTATTTTTCAACTTTATGATGCCTTTTTGCCAACTTAGAAATGGTCCTTTCCTCTCCATGAAATATAGTGGGAATGACATCAAATGCTTTCCATGCGAAAATGAAGAATCAATTCTAATTTCCGAATTCAAGGAAGATTTTTCATACGTTCAACATGTTAAAATAACATTGGAGTATATTTAAGTTTTGTTCAAATTTCCAAATAATATCATTTGAGTCAACAGTTTGCATGATTCCATTCCACAGATAGCAAACATGCTTCGAAACTCTTACATAGCTGACAATATCCTTGAAATGCGGATAAATTCCTTCAGCAAGACCTCCACGAAATATGCCATCATAACTTTTCGCATAGACTTAAGCAAAACTGATGCTCTTTCACCAGGAGAAGTGCTCTTAGCATTCAATAGTTCCTTGAGTGGAAGGTATAAGAACATTGTACCACCGGATAGTAAAGTGTTGCGGGTAACAGTGGAAATACCAGGTAAGAAATTATACATATGTAATAGGATTCTTACGAAATTTTGAATATTAAAAATACAAGGTGAACGAGGATCATGACCACCTAGAACAACCGCGGCTGAAACTTGTTATCTACACGTTTACTTCAAAAGTATAAAATGTCTGACTCATTGTGTTAGAAGTTCAGGAAGTTATTTCTATTGACGGAGGAACAAGTCTTATATGCATGTGACCAATTGGCGGCACGAATAAGTACAAAAAGGTCAAAATTCTGAATAGCGAAAAGAAAACATTGATCAAACCTTATTTAAATTTATAGCGTGTTTTGAATTCAAAAAACTTAATCAGACCTAAATTAGTTTTATTCTTTGTGACAGATAATGATCCTTGCCGCTCGGGAACCCATGTCTGCTTTGATAACAATTTCGTACGCTGTCGTAGCACCGATGGCGCGAAATATGAATGCATAGGATGCAAGCCTACATTTTACTTGGAGGGTGAAGAGTGTGTCCAAGACCCTTGCCTAAGTGACCAAAATAATTGTGCCGATAGACATTTTGCTGCTTGCGTTTATGTTCTTGGGGGAGGCTTTCGTTGTGAAGGATGTGTGGAGGGATACATTACGTCTGGGTCTGGAAACTGCTTTCCAGACCCTTGCGGGGCCGGAATGAAGATCTGTTTGGGACAGCGTTTCAATAGATGTGTTGCTGATGGTGTCAATAGCTTCCATTGTGAAGGATGTGCAGAAGGATACCACAGGGAGAACGGAAAATGCGTCACAGGTAACAACAATTTTAAGAAATATAATGAGACATGATGACATCGAAAGTAATAACATTTTTATGGGGTTTTGCTTAATATATGAGTTAACTTCCAGGAACAGTCACACCATGAATGATTACCTGTAAATTTTGAGCCCGAAATTTTCTTCTATTCTTTTTCTAGCTTTCGATCCTTGCTTAAACGGACAAAACACCTGCGCGGAACAGAACTTCAATCGTTGTGTGAATGATGGGATCAATCAATATCACTGTGAAGAATGCCAAATTGGGTATCAACTCGACGCAGGATCGTGTACCGCTGATCCTTGTCAGCTATATCAAGACAATTGTGGACAGCGAAACTTTGAACGATGTATTTACGAAAACAATGGCGAATTTCGGTGTGATATATGTAAAGCTGGTTATGACTTGCAAGAGGAAACTTGTGAAGTTACTGGTATGTCCTCAAGTACACAATTCATGTCATAAAGTTAAGTTCATATAAAACACTGTTTCGTCATAATACCGTTTTTGTATTAAATTTACAGTCAATACACCATCTTTAATGTAGTAAGGTAGTTTAGTTATCATGTGTTTTTTACTAAATGTTCATGAAAATGTCAAAGTTTGAAATAAAGCAGCTGGAACACAGTTTTCTCTTATTAAAGTTCTTTCCAAGGTTTAAACTATTCATATGATGGAATAAAGTGTTGAAAAGCGAAGTATTGCGCATGTGATAAGAATAAGAAGCTGAATAACTGTAACATAGATTGATATCTATTGCGCATGTGATAATAATATGCAAATTGAACTGGTTCTTCTACCTCGAGAAAATCGTTCACTGAATGTGTAATTTTTGTCATTTTTATCTAACGATTAGAATATATTCAGTTAATTCTTCGTAAATCGTTGTTCGATTGCAGTTAATCCACAATTTAGAAGGCTCAGAGGTCGTTTAAGAGTTACAGGAGTAAATGCCAGCACCGAACTAGCAAATTTCAATAGCGAGCTGGGACATATAAGCTCAGTGAGATTTCAGCAATACGAAATGCATTTTTGCGATGTGGTGAGTTATAGATTTCGACATTTTTACAATTAATGATGGTAATCACAATCAGATAACGTTAAACGTGAACGAAACAATATTCTTATTTTGACTGTTGCACATCATGATTGTCATCGAGTTTTTGTTTACATTTCCGTAAATCTTCAATTTGGATTGCCCGGTATAAATTCGATTGTGTCGATTCTGAAATGTCGGATAATCATTCTTCCAGTTAAATATCGGTACATATATCATGCTTTTATATCCTGATATTTTTTTCGCGTGATTTTTTGAAGTGCCATTTCATATCAAATATTACGCCCCCTTCCCCACCCTACCCCTATTTCTTTCAGGTTCATGGCTAAGGGCTTAGTTAGTTGCTATTATTTTGCTCTACCGTTTCAAGCTTGTCCATTGGCATCCATCGAAAGTAAAAAAGCTATATTTTCTCTATCCAGAAAATGTTTAAAGCTTTACACAAAATTGGTTATGCAAAACTATCTATAGCATGATATAGCACTATTTATAAAATGGCTAGCAAAACTGTATTTGTTATATGGTTTTTTTTCAGCTGGTATATTCTCTAACAAGTCGTAACAGGGCTCTAAACCAAGACTATATAAAGTGTTTCATACTTGCCTTTCGATCTGGTTCCATCATCTCTTATGTCGCCATCGACATAGCAGCAACTAGTGCTCTTCTCCCCATCAACTTTGAGGATGCCATACGGCTCGCAGCCGTTCGAGAATCAAGAGGAAATTTTTTACTGTATAACCGGGATAAATCTCGCAGCCTTACTGTCGATTTATCAACACTCCAGTTTCTTGGTCAGTATCCAAATAGTCAATTGATAATTGATAATCGATAGAACATAAAGACATTCAAACATTTCCCATCATTTGTTGCAATTATGTTTCAACAGTTCAAAGGTCGTAGATGACCCTATATATTAGATTATTTAGACTTCTTAAATAATGGTTACGAACCAACTAATGTTAAACTGAATAGCAAATGACCTGCTTTACTACACTGACATGGTGAAATAAACTATCGCTATTTTATATTATTTTATTATATTTCATTTATTTTAAAGACACAGATGGAGAAACAATGATATGTTACTCATAAACGTTTAAAACTATTATCTTTTGAGCAATATTGATCAATCGACTTGTATGTGTTCTTACGTTCAGAAACAAAATCGTATGGCTGCAACAGAAATTCTATTTGTCAAAATGGCGGAACTTGTTTTGAAGATCCTAACGTATACGACTACAAGTGCGAGTAAGTTATTTTTATCTCCATCTTTTTTTTCCGTATTTTTCAGTGGGTAAACCAGTGGCGTAACTAAAGGAGAGGGGGAAGTGGAAGCCGCCCCCGACCTTAGCCCTATAAGGGACCCGTAAAAATATATACCATTATACCTATATACCCTACGGGCCCGACTCGCCCATCAAGGGCCCTAGCTACGCCACTGGGACAAACATACAGATATCAAAATGAAAATTGTTCGTTTAATGTCGAATTTTATATATGTGTGACTCGAATCTTCATTGCATGCCTCAAAGGAAGGGTGGGAAAAAGTATTTTTTCCCACTCATGTAGGGCAAGAATCTCGTTACTCGCCGAAACATTGCACTTGACAAATTATGTATCTATAAAACGTTGCTGTCTCATGAAAACAAAGCATTATATTGATATTTAACAACCGAATGCATCTTTGTTATTATAAAAATCCCTTTTGCATTTTAAGTAATCATATTTTGCATCTTCCATCAGATGTCCTGCAACTTTCTCGGGAGATTCGTGCCAATTCGGTAAGTTCCGCCAACGGTAACATGGCGTTTCTCCCAACTATTATTTTTATAGCACATCTATGGTTCGCGGTCAATATGTAGTAGACCAGTCACAATTCTTATTAAAGATGTCATGCCTTTTATTTTTGTCTTGTCTTGACATCCATATATTTCCTGTATGATAGAGTACAAACAGATGAACAGAAATATAAAAAAACTTATGATTTTTTTTTCTGTTTAGGATATATTATTTCATTGTTGTCACATTTTCAGATTTGTTCATGAAAATGATTGGTGTGAAACAAAGGTGACGCCACACCGTCACGTTGATTAACTATGGTTAATTTATTTTATGGAACCTTGATTGAAATTTATTCAAATATTTCTAAAACAAAATTCAGGTGTTACATTAAATCCTATGTTAATAATCTCCTATCATATGCTTTAATTGTCATTCACACAATTTGGGGAAATATTTCAATGAAATAAACAAAGGCATTTGAGGAACGTGTGGATATATCATGTCATTCCTGCAATCACTTCTATACAAAAATCTGATCAAAATTTAAACTTGGTTTTGTCCTGAAACTTGTTCTTTTATTGTCCTTCATATGAAATGACTGAACATGTTTAAACATTTAAGTAATCCTTTAACGAACAATGCAGCTTAGATTTAAGACATACATATACCTACACCTATGACTCTTTTACATTAGAGGAAAAGTTCATTTAGGCCTAAGGTGTTGACATACTTTTGGAAAAACTATAAAACCAACTGAACCAATTCATTTGACTGTTTTTTGTGTGTTATTCTCACATTTATCAGTTTATTATCATAATCATCTTTCCTTATTAGCCACAGGACCAACCATAGCTGTTCCATCTAAAGAAACCCCGAGAGAACCCCTTCCCGTGTGGATATGGATGATCATCATTACAGCAATATCACTTGTAGGAATTCTGGTGCTCTGTTGCTGCTGTATCGGGTATATGGGAATGGCTAACAACAGGAATAGTAAGCAACAATTGGCAGCAGCGCAACAAGGTGTTCCACTTCAGTCTATCCCCGGTCCGAGTGTTCCTCATAATCGTCGAGGAGAGTATAAGTATCCATATCCTAAGAGGAACCGAGATCCTTTGCTGGTGCGTAATATCCTGGCTGACAGAACTAGAACGTCGTACTTCAACAGACAGGAGGAAATTGAATTGGAAGAAATGGATCACAGTAAGCGCAATGCTATTCGTGACGAAAGAAGGATGCGTCATTTGTCAGATGTTTTACGTCACGCTGACTTCCTTAATGTAAGTCTTTTTTTAACTTCGATAAAAACTTATTTTCTTATGTTATTCATATATATAAATATTCATGAGTTTGCAGCTTTGAAAGATTCTCACTGTAGTGGAAATTAACAAAACAAATGTGGATAAAGTTTCAAAATTTAAAACTGTATTCGAAACAGCTAAGTCAATGCCCGGTGCTGATTGTGATAGTCATCATATTCCTGTCAAATGTAAAATCCAAGTAAAACTTAGATCACTTAAGAAACCTAAACAGGAACCTAGATTACAGTTCAACCTGTTAAAAACTGATCCAGACATAAAAGAGCGATTCTCTGATTCAGTGAAGAACAAATTCCAAGTTCTGGAAAGCCTCACTGAGGCCGATGAAATGTGGCAAAAAATGACAGATTTAGTTATAAAAGCGATGAGTAAACAGATTCCAAAACAGGCAAAAAAGGATCACAAAAAGTGGATGACCCAAGAATTCCTAGACTTAATGGGTAAAGAATGATAGTGAAAGATATCATGAAATAAACAGAGTAGTAAAAAAAAATGCAATGAAGCCAAAGAAACCTGGATCAATCAACAGTGCAAAGAAATAGTATCCGGCCAGAAATTTCAGAAACACAATTTGGTTTTGTTGTAGACAAAGGCACTAGGAATGCAATATTTACACTATCAATGATCATGGAAAGGTGCATAAAAATACAGAAAGATTTATATTTATGTTTCATTGATTACTCCAAAGCCTTTGACAAATTCAAACATGAAGATCTCTTTGAAATATTCAGTAATTTGAACTTTGACGGAAGGTAGCCAAGGAATTGTTCCATCTGAATCATGGGGTTCTCTCTATGTATGTGCATGTTCATCCGACTTAAGTATCCTAACTGACCTCGATGATTTACAGACTTAGTTACAAACTTGTTGAGTTTTAGTTTACTTAGTCAATGACAGAATAAACGAAACTCATAGATGCTGCAAATATATATAAAATTTCAGAAATACTCGGAAATCATGAATCTAGCAAGAAATATTATTCTATCTTTCCTTTCAAATCCGATAAACAGAGGCATAATTAGTCAAATGCCACTAAACTGCTAAGGTCAAACATTGGCATGACACTCGGAGATTGGTGAAAAAAGAGTTTGTCACAGAAAAATAGTCATCAGAAGTAGATGTACATTTGGTAACCCACATGGTATATTGGTGTTTCTTTAATTGGGAATACAATTGACATAAATAACAACCAAAACTAGAGGTGTCGGAGAAGGGAATTATTGACGTTATGCGCGTCTACCTTTTACAGAGTATACTGTTACACCTCATGAGATGTAATATTTCACCACTAACGCCTTTCCTTTAAGATAAGTTACTTTTCATGATTTCAAAAATGTTGCCCAATCCAGCTTGGAATGTAATTTCGTTTATTGTTATACAAGAGTCAGACGATTCCACACTTCACTTTAGAAGTAATTTCTGTGAGACTTACCAACCATCAATTGTCATGCAATGAAATACGTAAAGTGAGAGTGTCGAACTATATCGATATACATGTACCTTCCAAAATGTCCTCTTTGCGGTGACGCAGTTAACCCTAAATTCAAGATTACGTGCATACACTCCCTCCAAAATGGATAAGATATACAATGTTTACTGAAATATAATATTTTTCACATCCAGCTTTTTAGAAGCGTGCAGAGGAACATGTGAAATTTAATGATATTTTCGTTTATTCATAGGAACGTATGAAGTTGCAAGGCCAAGGAAGAGAAAGACGAAACAATTACAACTCGTCAACTCATGACAGCCAAAGTGAAACAAAGAGTGAATTTGACGTTCCGTTTATAGCCGATGGTTCAGAATCTGCATCCATCCTCAAAAAAGTAAGTTTATAGGCGAATGTTTTATCTTCATGAAATATTTACCCATTCAATATTAATGTAGGCGATTATCAACTTGACTACTTTGAATGTGCAGATGTGATAATGTAAATATTTTAAGTGATACAGATATAACCAACCTTTCTAAGGGGATGCATCGGCGGAGTCTCAGTGTCACCCCCCCCCCCCTCTACCCCTCCCTCTTCTTCTGGAATCCACAAAATATTTAGGTCTATTTGATTTTCAATTTTGAATTTAATCCTGTTCAGTGTGATGGTAACTACCAAGAATTGTTGTTTGTTGAATTTTCAGTCCTCGTTTTCAAGAACTTTTCAGCTCTTGGTTATGAAAACATTTCCTCCTCCAAACGTTATAGGTATTATTGTTGATTAACCCTTAAGCGAAAGAATAGAGCGCAGGCAGGATAAGACTCATCCCCTTAACTTATTGGGAATTTACGAATTCTTATGAAAAATCTTTTTAAATTTTAGAATATCCCGGAATCGATTGAATTGGAAGATTTTTCAGACTCTGATGCTTCAACTGAGTTACCACCCTATACAAACAGAGATCAGTCATGGCTTTGATGAGAAGGTAGGGCAGGCCTTGCTGAACGCAAGGATTTATGCTTTGAACGCAGTGTCACCATGGCGTGAATAGATCAACTTAGCTTAATGTTACCAAAAGAAAATCCTGCAAATTGATATGACACGGACATGACGGTATTACCACCAGGGGTAATTCCCTTGGCGGAAATTACCAAACCAAGTTCATAAAAAAATCATTAATGTTTTTGGGGGCTTTATGCCCCAAAATAGAAAAATTTGGGATAATGATTTAAAAAATTGATTCATGCTTCGGGAAAGTCAGATAAATTTGAATCATACACCGAAACACATCAAGATATTTCAGATTGTGATTCGTAGATATTGGACAATTTTACATTGGTTTCGGCTCAGGAAAATCGGCAAATTTATGTTGATGATTTGCAAGAAATCGAAAACACTTAGTCCCTAGTATAGGCGTATGGGATAATTTATCATTATTATTCTTATTATCAATATTATTATTACTATTATTATTATTATTGTTATTATTCTTATTCTTATTATTAACAATGTTGTTGTTGCTGCTGTTGCTGTTGTTGTTGCTGCTGCTGTTGCTGTTGTTATTATTGTTATCATTATCATTATTATTATTGGGATGGGAATGCGCCGTCATATTTCCAACATTTTCAATGGTGCCAGGAATTTACATACAACTTGCATGCAATTTAATGCAACACGACATATATATGCCTTGCCTTGCTTTGCATACGACATATACATTGCCTTGCTATGCAATACGACATATGCATTACCTTGCTAAGCCCAATCCCACATATTAGTACGATATACATAAGTAATAGCTCTGATAATGAAAAATCTTGAAACGCTATCTAATTTAAGCTAAATGACCATGACCTCACCAGTGATTATGGTTTTGAGGCACAGCAGTCATGATGAAGAAAATGGGGGTACTACAATGGTATGTGCCACCAAAGGCGGCACTGCGCTTGCATAGCTTCCGCGTAACGGCGTGAGGTACATCGGCTTATTTACGGGTCCCTGTGTGGTCCAAAAATGAGGTCATTGAAGGCGCTGAAGAAATATTGTGTTGATGCCCTAAATGGCTTAAAATCTGGCATTGCGGAATTTTCCATTATTATTAGAAATGGGGCTTAAAAATTGCTCGAATTTAGGCATGAAAATTTCCCGAATCTTTGATCCCTAATTATATTGGTGCGGTCTGCCACTGCCTATCCCCGCCTCGTGCACCACTGGTCCCGATAGTTACGGCCCTGCAGGTACATCTTGATTGCCTTTCTCTCCTCTTTTTTATTTTGCAGCTACAATAGATTCAGTGAAGGCAGTGAAATATACTTGCTGTGTGGTATTTCAGATGACTTCGTCAACACTCGTCGTTCGATTTCGCTGAACATGTTTCTCGCACTTCAGATCCTTAATATATTTGTTTATATAAGTATAAGTTATGAATTTCATAGAGTGACTTACCAAGGTTGACCAGGACAGCCACATCCACTTTTTTGGGACTTCTACGGCCAAGCTCACAAGACAAGCTCACAAGAGTGACTTCACCTCACACGTGGTGTACACTGACAATCAGAACGGGAGGGAGTATTTCTGAAAACTTTTTTAGTTTTGCTGAACTAACCGTATTACTTTTCGGGGATTTCCAATTTGCAGTGATGAATATATTATAAAGCTGAGAATTAATATAGATAGGCCTAGGTTTTTTTTTTTTTTTTTTTTTTTTTTTTTTACATCGCCAAGTATTCTACATGAAGTTTTTACACTGTACAGCTGTAACGTCAGGATAGCAAGAAATCACAGGAAGTAGTAGGCCTACAAAATCATAATCATTTTGAATAAAATTTATATTGTATTTAGATGTGTTAAGTTTTCAATTAAAAGCAAAAACAAGATCGATGCAGCAGCATCTAAAATCCATATAACCTTTGTTGTTTTATCCGTTTATAACCTGGTTTACCCTCAGAGAAAATGTTACAATTCTATGTAATTCATACAGGCTTTTATTCATGAACCTACTTTGTAGTGCCTGTAAGTCCGTACATGTTTTCATTAATAACTTTACAGAATTTCGTCATTTTTGTAAAAGAATATTTTTCAGTTGGTATTAGGATAAATACGGTAAACGTGGACTGTGCAAAGAGAAGCTTTTCAAATCGATTTATACGAACCCATTGATGGGACCAAACTTTTAGATTCTAATGAATTTATTTTGAAAAGATTAATAAAATTTGTGAATATAAAATATATAAAACACGATTTTGTTTGTTTCTTTGTAATGTTCAAAGTGGTATATTGTTAAATTTGAGCTAGTGTTTTGGTAACATTCCTATCTTTATGGATTTTTCTCTCCGCCTCCCACACACAAACATCTACCCACTCACCCAGTTTACAAATGAGAGTGAAATCCAGTTCCATTTTGGGGTTTTAAATGTTTAGATGGGGGATAAGCATTTTGGTGGGCCGCGCTTCAAGATTCTCCTAACATGCTTGGTTGGTTAGGTATGTATGTTACCATATGGAAGGAGGAGATGTCGCCTCAAAACTGGTACCACACCAGTTATGGAGGCAACAAATAATATTGATGAATACATGTTTCAAGCCCTGATTTGAAGGATGTCTTACAGCCCATATAGCCACAGTGCCATATGGAATGCTCGACAGAGGAGCATGGGAATTGATACTAATAAATATTTGACTACCACCGTTATTTTTTATATTAAAAAAATACATATAGGCCTACATGTAATGTGAAGGGATAGTTGCCCCAAACTAAAATCTTGCAAACACGCCCACTCCGGGGCAAGTTTAGTACGAGACAATATCACCGTGTAAAATGTATTTATTCAGGAAAAACACTGGAATGTAGGATATAATACTCTTTAAATGATTTGTCTTTTAGATACCTCTCCCCTCCCCAGAGCATTTCCCCACATGCGTGTATTAAAAATATTAGCAGCCTACTAGCATCTTCCGTTGTACAAGGTTATCGAACTGGTTAGACTGTGGGTCAATGCTCAACATTCGTGTGCACATCTTGGGGCAACACAACAAATATATCAATCTGTGGGGAATAACTTGCTTATCGATAAACTTAAAAAATTCCACCTAAAATAATTGCACGTAATCAACAAAAAAATGTAATTTGATGTGAAGGGCACCTTGTATTTTGGTCATAACAGAGGCCCAAGACTGCAATCATTACAGAGGCCCAAGACTGCTTAATTCATAAGATTTGTTACTTTTAAGAGTAAATTAACGCTTCATTTGCTGCCCTTGCAGGGGCTCTTGCTAAGAGATAAATGCAGCTCTGCAGGAACAGCAACTAAAGTGTTAATATCTTTTTTTTAAAGTAACAAATGCAGCACGTTTGAGGTGTTAAATCTAAATACGTGCAAGTGTTGTATTCAACACTTACAAGTGTTGTATTCAATCCTTGTGAATGGTTATGTAAAATTTCAAATGGTTTTAAACGAATGATTCCAAATGGTGTTACGGACTTAGCAAGTTTTACCAAAAGTTCGCGTAATTAACCTTACGTCCTTTACTATGTGACGTGACATTGGTACACCAGAATTTATGAAGCACTTTCATTTGTCCAAACTGCTGCTTGCCAACCATTTAAAATTGGATGAGACGTATTGTATTGTAAGTAATGAAAGAGGCGACGACGACGAGTGAACACACAATTACAACGACGAGGTCGTCGCCTGCGTATTCGGTTATGATAGTAACAATGTTATCACGAAACGCTTAATACGACCCGGACGAGAACACAGGTACGACGTACGGACAGACATAACATCGACAACCAAGTCAATGTCCACGGCCTTTGATAACCAGTTGTGGTGCGCTGGTGAGAAGGGAGAGAGAGTTGAACACACAATTACAATGACGGGGTCGTCGCCTGCGTATTCGGTTATGATAGTACAAATGCTATCACGAAACGCTTAATACGACCCGGACGAGAACACAGGTACGACGTACGGACAGACATAACATCGACAACCAAGTCAATGCCCACGGCCTTTGATAACCAGTTGTGGTGCACTGGCGTGTCTACCCAACCCCAGGCTTGAACCCGGGGCCTCGTGGTCTGTAGACAGGTATGATAACTGCTACACCACAGTAGGTAGGTATACGAGCTTTCTTTATACTTATTAATTTTCTTGTTTCATCAGGAAAAAGATTTTAAAAAATCAGTAAAAATGCTTGAATCAAAATATTCAAGGAATGAAATCACAATGAATAAGTAAAAACACAATAGACTTGATTATATGTATGTTCAAAATAGAAATATTAATGCAGATGTTAATCTCTATTTCTGCATGAACATTTATTTGTGTCAATTAATGTGACTCCGCCCATCAATTAATGTGATTCCGTCCTTCAATTATTGTGACTCCGCCCATCAATTAATTTGTCTCCGCCCATCAATTATTGTGACTCCACCGTGACATTCACAAATGTTACAATTTAGCCATCAAACACTTATTGAGTGCTACACTAACTAAAGTGCTGTTTTGAATTCTTTAGTGTTTTTAGAGTACATTTGCTTTTCTCATTTATATGAGTAGATATACGGTAGATAAATCTTGAGCCCCTCCTACACAATTGTTGTCATCATGGTTGTTCTGTTGTTATTCCTCACATGCAAGATTGGAACTGAATTGCTCAATTCTTATCACACTGAGGATGTATCGTTACACACTGTTCCATGGATAATACAAGACACTTCAGTCAAATGGAGAACAAAAAATATTCTGTACATGGGTTCATATATCTGTATATATATGATTGATGAGTGTGACTATTAAGGAAACAAAACTATGTTGATATCTTATTTCCTTTTGGAGTTATCTCAAAGATTTCACTAGTGTGATGAAACGTGACCTCTCCATGTCCAGTGTAACGTCATTCTTGCAGATCAAAAACAATTCACGTATTTCTTTTAATTTCGTTTGACGAGGTGTAATATGTACTTTTAAATGAAAATGTTTTTTCCCCATCTGCTCCTAGGCGTTACACAAATATAAATAAAAACGTGACAATTATACGTATTTCTTTGAAATTTAATCATTTTCTAAATCATTGGATAAAGGTTTGTTCAAATAATGAGATGGGGTATAGCATGATACAAGTCACGAGATGGAATATCGTGGATGTATAACACATTTATGAATGTGATATTCGTGGGTCCGCATAATGCTATCTGCACTAATTCATTGCAAGGGTATTATTTGAGAAAATAATCAACGTGTATTCTTATTTGTTTGTTTGTCAGTTTGTGCTTAATTTGTATTTAGTTAACTGAAGTGGCTTGAAAGGAAGAAAATGAAAAACAAGTTATAAGCCGATTCAAATCTTTATTTTTTGTCTTTTATATGCTAGTGCAGTAATAAAATACATATAAAGAGAAATAAATCAATTTGAAAATTACATCAAGAAAACAATTGGAATGAAAGGGTACAATTTTTCGTCCAAAATCAATTTAAAAACATGATTATACATGATGAAACATGATTTTGTGTCTTAATCTATCTGTTACTTTTTTTATTACAATAAACTTATCAAACCGATCATTCATCCACAAAGTGTACAATGTGACAATCGGAAATCAATTGCATCTTCTAACAGTCTAAGGAATAAATTTAATGTTCATTTAATATTGTTTCATTTTGGTGGATACAGAAATCTAAAAATTATTACACTTTTATTTAAAGAATCATAAAACGTCGTTTTAGCTATATCATATTTCAAAACATTTTCTCTGAATATTCAGTTAATAAGAACGTGCTATTTGTAAATTCAGCACTTAAAAACGTCTACAACAAATCAAAAATGTATAGTCTGATGAACAAAACATATAAAACTTTTGACATTTGATTTTCCAGAAACCTGTTATCGATATGCAAAAGTATTAAAACATTTATTGAATGAAAACATACAAACCGTTAATAATACAAATAAAACTGCGAAAATACAAAAATAGTTGATATAAGATTAGTGCGAATATCTATTTTAAAAATGTGCATTACAAACTTTTACTAGAAGCTAGCAAAAGTTATAACGAATTCTTTTTCACTGTATTGATTTTATGTCAAGTTCCTTCTCAACTGCTCAAAATCGTGCAAGAACCACAGTGAATCAACAATGATCGATTGGTTCACCGCAGACAGAAATCTTATTCGTGGTCAATTCGCGCGTAGATCGTCATCTCTCACATCGGTTCATAATCCAAATAATTTAAGCTACATTTTCTTCTCAAACCAAATACTGTTAATAACATTTCAAAAACTTTGCAAAGGATATCTAAAACATTTCGATTTCAGACTTTTCTCAAATACCAAAGATTGTAAAATTAATGTTTTTTATCAAATTAAACCATGGCCCTTCCATGATCGAGTAAACGTGGCTTAAACCACTCCTCAGTGTTGTTTTTCTACTGTTAATCATCGCTAATTTGAATTGAGTTTTTTCCATACTTATTATAAAGAAACGCTATTTGAAGTTCTAATCTAATTTATCTTTGGATAATTTCGTCAACTTGAAAATACTGTACCCAAAATAATTTCATTCTCATGTTTCTTAATGTACGCTGCTATTTTTGTTTTTCTATCAGTAAATGCATCGAAGTTCCAGCAGTATATAGCGACACGTGCACGGGTAGACCAGTCTATTAATATTAAAAATGTTTAAACAGTTAAGATCCAATATTTGAAATCCATTATTGCCAACATTAATGATAAGCACCAAGTCATTACGATTGTCTAAAATCTAATCATATCACAATCAGACAATAAAGTCATATTAGTTAAAATAAGTTCTAAAAATTTCCAGTTTGAAGACCCGGGAACAGTTTACCAATACTAATAAAAGCAAACTAGCTGTTTAATTGGGCATTGTTACTTGCATTTTATTTTGCAAAACACTGTCAGATAATGACAGTGAAACATACAATGAAGTAGTACCACTTCTTTTTTCCTAATTGCTCGTGATTTTCAACCAATGGCATAGAATCAGCATCAAATAATTGATTCTGATTATTTCGATAAAACGTACAGAAAATAACCTTCCACCATTCTCTTCAAATTATTCACCATTATCAACAATTTCAAAATGTTTCTTTCTTAAAAAGTAGATCGCCTGGTGCTTTTTGCAGTTTTATTCCAGTGTGGAAAACATTTAAGATGTCTTTAATATGTCTCTATACAGGCAAACATTAACAATTGAATTGGCTTGTGTACAGTGAATGTTGATATACTCTTGAGCTATGCAAATCATATATTTTTTGTTAAATATCTTTGGTTAATTTTGCTTCACAAGCATAATGTTAGTAAGTAATACAAAATTCTGTTATACATTTTCCAAGTGCCACTTTTCATTGACATCAAAACATTTTCCGACTAACACTGCTAAGCATCCATTACCGGATATATACAATGAATGATTAGGATTGCTCATAGCCACCCCTATTTCAAAAGGTGAAGCTACTTTCAGTCGACGCCTTAACTTTGCTGCTTCTCATGAGAGGTTTGTGGTCCTTCAGCTGTCCTACAGAGTGGTGCCACAACCAACACGAACGGCAGAAATATTTGAAGCAGACTTGTTCTCGGCAGAAAAAAGGTCCGGCCAACGTGTGACATAGACTGCATAAAGAGTCTTCAAGATATGGGTCGATTTGCACCTGTTTAAAAAAAAAAATGTTATTTTCTCTAAACAATGATAGTTTCATACCGTGAATTAGCAATGGCCGGTGCGACGGAAAGGGGGAGCTGGGCCTCGAGTGGTGCCATTGTCAGCTATACGAGGTTTTAGTTGAAAGGGGTAAAACATGTATGGGGAAATGAACATTTGTTTATGATACATAAAATCCAATACAAATAAACAAATTGATTAGCAATTCTTTAGGGTAAAAGCACCCCTTGCCCCTATGGCCAGCCGCCACTAAGTGGTCTATAATCAACAACCACAAGTAAAACAAAACTTTGTTCCCGATAGACAGATAGTAAAGTGGTCCAGACAACCAGACATGGTGTGACAACCGCTGAGTTGCACACCTAATATCAAATTGAAAAGTGCACAAATTATTTTTCCCATAATAAAAATAAAATAATAAAATAAAATAAAATATATAAAATATATTTATATTTACAGATACATCAGAACAAACACAACAATGGGCTGAGGGTTTAATGAGTGAGTGATTTCCGAAGTTGCTCATTTAGAAGGAACATCAATATTTCACCACGGGGACCTTGCGGTGCTCTTTTTAATATTCCAGTTTTTCGCGTACGGAAGAATATGAAACTCACTGCATGCTACAAATTATAACAATTGTCATGTGTACATCACAGGTCTACAGATAATGCAAATATATTTAGTATATCAATATCCTTTAAAAATGAAATGCGATTATAATTTCTATACCTTCTTGATGAACTTTGAGGTCTTTATTTCAACAAACGCGGTGTTTACGGCTTTCATGTAACTGTGTGTATTGCTGAATGTTACGCGGCCAGACCCTGTGTGAGGAGAAGGTGACATGGTTGGCGACTGTATTGGCTTTGCTGATTATTCTGGTATAACAGTTCCATTACGTAATTTACAAAAAAAATCTTAATGAGTAGGCCTATTAATAATTTCATTTAGTTTCATTTAGGCTTTCACCAAACGTTCGCGTATTTATATATCGTGTTTTGATGAACGTATTAGCCTAATAATTTGCATTAACAGCTTACCGATGGTTGGAAATAAAACTTGCAGCTATCCTTTAGCAAATCTTAAGACTTTATTTTATGACAAGTATTCTTAACAATATGAAACCAGTTTGCCAGGGAGGGATGTATTTACCTATGGGGTACTTGTACTTGTCAGTATCAATACCAGCATACACGACTCCACCAAAGAGATCGTTCATGACCAAAGCGAGAAACTCTGCATTCATCATTCCATGGAGAGCTCCGACGAAAACGGTCTTGTCAGGATCCAGGCGATGTGAATTACACTGCACAAAATTGCTATCAGAGATCACCCATGGAATAACTTGCACCTATAAAGACCATCAGGATTATTTGCGAATGTCGATCAATAGAGATTATACTATTGTTTTGCCTTTCTTGGCGGTCAACCAAATAATTAAGCCGTTGTACCCGTCATTTCTACAATAGACGCATAGCCCTATCTGAAGTTGGAAAGTGAGCAAAATTAACAAATCCCGTGAAGGCATATATGGGCCTAACGCAATTTTTATGCTGTCCACTAGCTTAACCAAATTGTCATATCTTGAGACAAATCTTACGTGTTCAGCAAGTGAGAAAAAAACCTTTCTAAGGCACAACCTTCTTGTTTTCTTGGATCTACACTGTTACATGCGAGCTTTCAGAGATCTGTCACGAGTTTTCCAATAGTGTCTTAAATTGGAAGAATTAGTCCTTACAAAATTTGATGGCGCCGTTCTAGAATATTTCACAAGGAAAGCAGCTTTAGCGTGCTCTTAAAAGGAGGTAACTTTCTAGAATAATTAGATTACCATGACTGCAATACTTCTAAATATATGTTGATTCTTCAAACCTCGCCTGCAATGATGTCACATAAAGTATACACTGATATTATGTACAGCCATATTTGAACAATGTACTGCGAGCACTAAAACTGCGAATCTTATTGTCTGGTTGTTCAAAGTCGATACAGAAATTGTTTTTTGCTAACGCAACACTTCTTACTTCTTAATTAATTAGCTTATTATACATAAGATCTCATACGTAGTATGTTGGATAAACGAACCTCCTTGCTTCTCATGCGCCGACTTGAAATTTTGAAGTAGTATTCACCACAACCACTGAAATCATGCGTACACGCCTGCAAAAGTGTCTTCACAGCTTTCTCGGATTCAAACAAAACATACACATAACCTAACAAAGAGAAAATGTGATAGTAATTTACTGCTAAACTTGCATTAAATCTTTAGACGTCCTCAAAAACGAAACTGCAATTATGAGCATAGTTACTGGTAGTGTAAATTTCCACCATATTACCACCCAGTTCTAACCCGCATACGGGACAGGCGTATAGCAGCGTGGTGCTAAAAATGCATTCACCACTGTCTCTAGTAGGCGATAGAAATAATAATTCCTTAATCTTTCCTACCAAATCATCGAAATTCCTGAAAATGTCTTAATGTGGGGCTTTCATCTTATCCCCCATCCCCGCTTCAGGTGTCACTGAAAGTACGAACTGGCATTAAATGCTAGAGAACTGGAATTTACCCTACTATTCTTAAGTTACCCTCATCCGCATTTTACGCCCTATAACTATGTCTCAGTTTTAGGCAGAAGATCTGTTTGGTTACTTTACCCAATGATCAATCGTTTACTTCAATATGTGTAGGCATATGATATATGTCAAATCAGTGGCGCAGCCAGGATTACATTGTTAGGGGGCAACAATCCTCCCTTGGGTGGCAAAGCTTTAAAGGTAGAAATTCAAATTCATGAGTATCAGGAAGTATGTTCAATTTTCGTTTTCGGGAAACTTTCTTCACTTTCAGGAATTCTTCCACATTTTGTGGAAAATTTCCTACAGTTTATAAGCAATGTTACCAAATTTTACCCTAATGATTTCCAATAATATTGCCAACTTTTCCTTCAATTTTACCAAATCTTCTTCAAACTTACCTTCAAATTTTCCTTAAATTTGACCAATTTAAAAAAAAAATCTTTCTTCCCTCCCACAGTCCCAACTTGCAGTAAAGAATCCAACCGGGTAGGTGAAATCTTCCTCAGGGAGAGTTTTTCCCCCGCTCCAATTCTTTTCTGCACTGTTCCTCAATTGCACTGTCGAATGACAGTACTGCACCACTTTATGACCGAAGAACACTGAATTAAAGTATGATAATCATTTGAAATGCAGCTATAACTTTGCCAGTATAGAACCAAATTTAAATGTTGTATATATTGTTATGAGAGGTATGGGCTCAGGGGTTCACAAATTAGTTTTCCTATTTATAAAGGAATCATCATTTTGTATATACATCACAGGTAATTAAGGGGGGGGTAAAATCCCCTGCCCCCTCTGGCTATGCCACTGTGCTAAATAGATATGAACAGCTTTATCAAAAGTGAAATCGCTCATATCACACCCGGGCTGCACAAATGTTGCTTTAAAATGCTGAATTATCAAATTATCAGAATTTACCTTTTCCCTTTGGCGGGTATCTTGGGTTTTTCACATCTTTTCCTGGCCATTCAATTTTTACGTTGCCAAACATTTTGAAGCTACTGTGCAGTTCAACTATGAAAACAAAAACGAAAATCAAACTGAGTCAGGGGCGGATTCAGAGGGGGAGGGGGCATCATGCGGCCATATCCTCCCCTTCCCCCCGTAAGATTTTTCCAATAATACTTTTTTTACCATCAGATAACTCGGGATATTTCATTCATTCTTTGGAAAATGTCTTTCAATTTTGGGCAATTTCCTTAATTTTCATGCAATTTTCTTCACTTTTCGGAAATTTTCCTTATTTGAACAGTATTTTGGGGCAATTTTTCTTCGATTTTTGGTAGATTTTTTCAATAATACATTTTTTACCATCAGATAATTCTTAGTCACGGTTTATGCAAATTTTCTTCAATTTTTGAGGCATTTCATTCAATCTTTGGGAAATGTCTTTAAATTTTGGGCAATTTTTTCTAATTCTCGTGCAATTTTTTTCAGTGTTTAAGACATTTCTTTCATTTTGGGGCAATTTGTCTTAAATTTTTGATCAATTTTCTTCAATTTTCGGTAAATTTCCTTAATTTTGGAGCAATTTTTCTTCGATCTTTGGTCAGTGTTTGAAATTTCCTTCAACAGTTCAATGTTTAAAGAAAAAAATTATTTTGGGACAATTTATTTTCGATTTTCAATTTTCGGTAAATTTCCATCATTTTGGGGCAATTTTTTAAGATTTTCGGTCAATTTTCTTCGATTTTCAGTACATTTTCATTCAATTATTGGGAAATGTTGCCAAATTTTACCAAAATTTCCAATAGTTTTAACTTTTTTTCAAATATTTTCCAAATCAAATGAAGACTTTTCAGTACATTTCTCTATAAAACTCGATCTGCACTTCCAATATGTTCCATTATTCATGACACAACTGCTCATAAAACATATAAAACACGTTATTATGCACATCATATCTACCCGGTTTGGTTTGATTGACCTCCTGACATTTTATTCTGACTCCCCGCCCCTGACTGAAATGCATACATCAGTGCGCCTACCAAGTAAATCAGAGTATCACCCCGTTGATACCCGACTACGCCTGTATACGGGGTTCAACTAATGTTCTTTCTATAATTTTTTTGTTCTTCAGCGTCTCTCCGAGCAGTCTCCCGGCGACTGGACTTCTGATGTTTTCTGATGTTGCGTTTTTGGGACATGGGTGTTACGATTACTAAATACGATAAAAGGTGATCACGTTTCGGTAAAATTGGGGATAGAGTGATCACGATTCGGACAATGGTGAGATCCAGACCCTACCCTGTAAAAGCCACGCTATTGTGGGAGAGGAGAAATAAAAAGAACTAGCACAAACGACATACTGACATAAACGATCAGTAATCAATTCTTTATTCGTAAGTTGATTAAGCGCAGTGGTGTATTACGTGTCACTGCACGCTCCCTCAGGTGGATTATCGTAAATAATTCTTTGGAAAAGATTATAATGGCCTTTTGTATCCATATCAGAATGAAATATTGTCAATTTGAGACGAGCATTCATGAACTTTTCCTTAAAGAGGGCCTGCTATGGAGAAAAAAATCGCTGAAAAGTTGCTTATGGGTTTTTATTACCCTCAAATTCAAATATCCAACTTAAAAATCACGAAAAATGATGGTTTACAGACAAAGTAAAAAATGTGTTTGAAATTGCCGGTTTTCATCGACGTCAAAAAAATAAATAATAATCCGTAGTGACGTCACCGCTTGATGATGACGTAGCGTTAGGCACCTATTTGTTTGTTTACAATTTGCCAGTGCTGCGTTTCCGCATTATAGCGTGTGTACAAATGGCTAGTAACAGTGACAGCTCCAAAGAAAATTCTGAACTTGAATCATCTTATTCAAGCTCAGAATTCTCCCCTGGATTCTGCCATTTGTTTTTTATATGCTTCTGTGATTTCTTCCACCATCTAAGTTCAAAGAAAGAAAAGAAAAAATCCTAATATAACCTCAGATATTAGCATCTGACCGAGTATATAAAAAGATACAGCATAGGCCGTTGAACTCATATCGCAAGTAGTGCATATTGAGTGGGGTGCTCTTCACACCTCTTACTGACATAAAATATGAGAAACAAAAAAAATATGGCCATTGGCTGTACCACTTGCAGCCGTGTGCCAACATCGACCAAGTTACAATCAATCGTAAACGTGTGCTGATGGAACAGGCGTTGTAACTTGTCCCCTTCTGGCTATGACAGTGCCAATGACTTTAAGCTGCAGACAAGTACAATTCTTCTTCTTATGTTCTTCTTTTGGGAGGGGAGGAAGGGGGTAGTTATTGATCACATCCTATGGGCTCGACTTTATTGTTGGGAGCTTTTACAGTCGCGCACATAGTTGTTGAAGTAGTGCTTATTAGACCTGGAAAAAAAGAGGCTCAATATTGAGGTAGATTTCGGACAAAATTTGACCCAATTGCAAACAAAAATATCACCAGAAAATTTGATACCTTCGAGTTACGACATAGAACCATAAGTTAATTTCAGCATAATTCAAGGTGTTAACTTAATTAGAATCATGAAAAAAGTTGCCGAAACGCCGCTCCCAGTTCAGTGCGGCAAACGGTGACCCAACGGCGAGTTAAAAGTCTGTACTGCATGTGTACAATGCAGTTGACTAGTGTAAGGCCGGTAAGACTAAAGAGAGGCTTGAAATTACACTTGGCAACGGGGTAGACTTGGGGGAGGAGAGGGGGAATTTTTGAGAAGATTATAACACAAATGGAGGAGGGTTAATACATGTACATCCATGGACTTTAAGATTTCTTCCTTGTTGTATCAACTTATATGTAGTTAAAATTTAATTAAATTGGACCAAAAGATTGATGAAATATGACATGAAATGGAAGGTCTAGGGTTCAAGTAGGGGGCCTAAATTCTTTAAAAAAAAATCACGACTTAACGTTGTAACCTACAAAACTAACCTTTTTCCTTGCACGATACTCCGAAGAAAGCCTTGCCTTCTTTGCTGGCCTTGTTGAGCTGACAGTACTACTTGTACTAGGCCTAGTTGTACTTGAACGTGTAGTTGTTGTAGGCCTAACGTTACTGCAACTTGAAACGGTAGCATTATCACTAGTAATAGTAGTAGTAGTGGTAGTGGTTGGACCAGGCCCAACGCTGGTGTTCTCATCCGGCCTAGTGTTATCTGTAAATAGTGTAGGTTCACCCATCATTTCTGAGGAGGCATCGTCACTTTTCCTTTCTTTATAGTTGGTACCGATCCAGGTAACAAAAATGATTTTGTGCTCAGACCAAACGACATTTTTAAACGCTGTTCTAAGGGGAAACATTCTTCTGCAAAATGGTCTCCGCAAATAACACTCGACTGTGTAACGTCGTAAGGGCTAAAATCCTTCCGGCTAGTTTGCACAAATCTAATCCACAAACGTCGTTGTTTAGCGTCTTGTGGAAATCTGTGCATCGAGACACCTTTTACATTTTTATTGCTGCATCCACCAACGACACAACGAAAAGGCATTTTCTTGATTTTTCTTCGAAAAGCTGGCGTATCACTATCACAGTATCAACAGTATTGTACAATCAGAATCACTGAATCAATACAGTTTACACACTAACTCAATACAATCAGCTAGTAATAATATTTGGCCACAGTCTATTCACGTAGTTGCAAATAGACGCCTAACTCTACGTCATCATCCAGCGGTGACGTCACTACGAATTATCATTTATTTTTTTGGCGTCGATGAAAACCGGCAATTTCAAACACATTTTTTTCTCTGTAAACGATCCTTTTTCGTGATTTTTAAGTTGGAAATTTGAATTTGAGGGTAATAAAAACCCATAAGCAACTTTTCAGCGATTTTTTTTTTCCATGGCAGGCCCTCTTTAAAATATGTTTCAGCAAATCATAAACCACAAACTTACGGTAGCAATTAATGAGACCACTTATCTTAATTAATATAACTGCTCAACCACACAATGAGGACTTCATCCATTGCTAATATGATACTCGTAGTTTTCAGAACAAAGAAAATAAAGAGGAAAAGTCTGACCCGACCTGCTTATTCACCAGGTCGGGTCAGACTGTTTGAAACTTTAAGGAGCGCAACAACTAATGTGTTCAATTTTGGACCTAAGTTTGTAGCACTTTTCCCGGAACCAACAAAAAAATTGATATATATATTGTTTTTCAACTTCTCACCCTTAAAACAGCGACTAGGGTTGATATTCTGAAGTATTGGAAGGGGTCGCATTTCCATAACCCCTGATACCCGGCTTATTAAACTTAACCATTTTTCGTGCCTTTATACTCGGGCTACCCAATCTGGATACGCCGCTGATTAAGCGTGTCAAACTATATATTCGCTACATGAGAGATGAATATAAAAAGCATTCGTGATTTAAAACAATGGAATGTTATCTTTTGTTGTCGCACATAACATAACAGATTCGGGAAATGCAAAAACACTGTTACACGAGATGGCTCTTCATATTTGTAACTTGTACCACTAAGGTAGGTTTACCTGTTTACTGTGGATTGCTAGTCTCGGTTATTACTGCAAACAATGTCACTGTATGCAGGAATAGATCGTGCTGAAGCGCTAAAACGAGTAATAGCAATGCCGTCTTAAAAGCATTTTAGCCTTTGTATACCTGTATATTACATATTGAGATTGATGCATCTATGTCGGAATTCATTGCAAAGAAATATAAGATGCGTGTGCGGGTAGTATAGAGTGTAATGCCAAAAGTATTAGAAACCTACTTTTATGCAATACAAATGTACTAGTTTCATTGGTGAAGGAAATTAATATTGAATATTGGCAAATAACATCTGTATCAAGTCTTACCACGTTACTTACATTCCGTAATGTCCCAAGGAACACCGCCAAGAAAGACCTTGCATGAGTAGGTGGGATTGCAGTGTTGCTTTGGTGGAAGCTGTCCACTCCAAGTACAGGATGGCTCGACCAGAGCTGTTGAGAAAACGGTGAACGTTATCAATGATTTTAAAATCGGGACGTGGTGACCAATATTCAGGGTCGGGAATGTCCTATTATAAGATTGCAATCACAAATCGCGTTGTAATATGTCCACCATGACGAACAAAACGACCAAGAGGATATTTCAGTGGCTTTTATATGTTTGTTTGTTCTGGGCGGTTGTTTAGGACCACTGGTTCTCTCTAAATTCAAATAAATCCGATGCATGTCGATATAAAGTTCCCCCCCCCACTCCCCCTTTTTTTATTATAATAATAATAATAATTTAGATCACATTTGGTAGGAAAAAACACATTTGGGAGCCCAAAAGAGTTGAGTGGATGTCCCCCTATCTACTATTGTGAGCTACCCAATCCAAACTATTGTGAGCTACCCAATCCAGACTATTGTGAGCTACCCAATCCAGGTCATTGTGAGCTACCCAATCCAGGTCATTGTGAGCTACCCAGTCCGATCATTGTGAGCTACCCAATCCAGGTCATTGTGAGCTACCCAATTCAGGTCATTATGAGTTACCCAATCCAGGTTATTGTGAGCTACCTAATCCAGGTTATTGTGAGCTACCCAATCCAGGTTATTGTGAGCTACCCAATCCAGGTTATTGTGAGCTACCCAATCCAGGTTATTGTGAGCTAACCAATCCAGGTTATTGTGAGCTACCCAATCCAGGTTATTGTGAGCTACCCAATCCAGACGATTGTGAGCTACTGTGTGCTCCTATACTAGTGTGAGCTCCCCATTCCGACTAGTGTGGGCTCCCCGACTAGTGTGTACTGACTACTGTGGCCTCCCTGATCAGTGTAGGTTCCCCGACTATTCTGGGCTCCCCGACTATTCTGGGCTCCCCGATCAGTGTGGGCTCTTTGACTATTTTGGGCTCCTCGACTATATTGGGCTCACGGACTAGTGTGGGCTCCCGCACTAGTGTGGGCTCCCGGACTAGTGTGTACTGACTACTGTGGCCTCCCTGATCAGTGTGGGTTTCCCGACTATTCTGGGCTCCCCGATCAGTGTGGGCTCTTTGACTATTGTGGGCTCCCCTCCCCACAGCGTCTTTTCGTATGGGTATTTGGTCTCACTTACATGCAGCTTGTCGGTTGAGTCTTGCTAGTCTCTCTATTCCGTAAGGATCAGTGGCTTCCAGCCCCGTGGTCGTTAGCAAAGGATTCATGGCAAGCCATCTTCTCTCCTCCAGCATTTTAGCTGCCAATGCTTCAAGATTGTTTCTATTTTCGAAAAAGAATCTCATGTCAGCTTGACTTGTATTAAACGACTGGTTTGAAGGCAGCGACTGGTTAGAGGTAATGGGAGGAAATGTTTGTTGTGATGGAATAAATCCTGAAGTCGTATTTGGACATAACATCAGGTCATTCTGTTGGATGAAGCAAAACATGGAAAAGGTTTTCAGATGAAGATTTTACCTTGCTAAAAGGTAACAAATGTTTTCGACGCATATTATAAATTATCAAATCTGCCTGCCAGAAAACCTATTTTGTACCTCCCGTGTTTTATGACACGCCTTATACAGTTATATATAGGGTTAAATGTCACAAATCTCTTTTCCTCTTTTATCCAATATGGTATATATATTTTTAGCTTATCAAACGTATCAATAACTGTTTAACACTATTAGCTCCTTAACTACCAGTACTCTACAAAAAAGAATGAAAGCCAATACGCAGTCAGATGGAGAAAATGACTGAGGGAATCTCGTCCCACGAAATTTGCTTGACACATCACGGTAAATCTGACACATCACGGTAAATCTGACACATCACGGTAAATCTGACACATCACGGTAAATCTGACACATCACGGTAAATCTGACACATCACGGTAAATCTGACACATCACGGTAAATCTGACACATCACGGTAAATCTGACACATCACGGTAAATCTGACACATCACGGTAAATCTGACACATCACGGTAATTCTGACACATCACGGTAAATCTGATACATTCTAGTGGCGTCACTTCCACGCCAGTTATTAAACCGGTTAACTGGCTTGTTAGTATTTGCAAAAACATTTCGAACCACCAGAAACGTCGAATTTGTATTGTATATTTATCTCCCAGTTAACATGACAACTGGCCATTAAGACAGTAAGAGTGGTTCTTTCGTAAACTGAATGTCCTAAGTGGACTGTTTGACTGTTTGAATTTCATACCTGTTTGTTTATTTGCCATTTTGTCATGTATAAAAAATAGCACGAAAGGCGAAGCACTCAAATAATCTCCCCTCAAAAGGGTACAACTTTAAACAGCAGTGCATAAACCTTTAGTTTTAGGAACTTACAAGTTGACTGCAGAGAGCCTCAGTCGCTGGATCTACATTAGATTCATTGGAACTAATGCCGCTCGATTCCGACAGAGTTGGACTACAGGTTCGGACCATTTGGGGATTTATCTGTGTTTGCCGGAAAGAAGATTCTACGGGGGAGAACACGTGATTCCATAGACTTGAAGTATCGGACGGGCTGGTTGAGCTGGCACTGCTGGAATGGTCACTCATTGGAGTCAAGACTGTATAATCTGAGAATGGACTACAAGGGGTCGAGGGTGGTGCAATATAACCAGAACTGCTGCCGTTCAGATACCGTTCTATATTAGAAAGAGTTACAGCGTCCTGTGGGGGTAAAGAATGAAATATTGATGATAATCTAACCAAATTGGCAATTCATGAGTGAAACCATTGTAAAAATTGTAAAACAAAAAAGCAACATTTAAATGAAGTTGCGGATTTTTGCGATATAACCATAGCAGAAACAACGAAAAGAACCATTCTAATAAACAGGCTTGTCGCCAAGGGTACAGAGGAACGTGCCCCTAGAATGACAATGAACATATATATATATTCAAATTTCCACAAATATACCAAAACAGCTTTCTAAATGTAACCCAAATTGACACCAAAACATGATGTAACTGGATATTGCTGGCAATTCATATTATCAGATTATGTGCATTACAACTAAAAGTACATTTATTTTTTCTGCACTATTTTGCTACAGTAAACTCACCTTGGGATTTGTGCATACAGGATGAACTGACCACGCTGACGGGGACAGGGGTGAAGGAGGGGAGGGGTTCATCAATGAGAGCTGCTGTTGAACATCTGTTGCTAATCTGGAGAATGGACTGCTAGCAGAAAAAGAACAATCCTGTCTGCTATTTGGTGTAAAATCCTTCACAGGCGTCTTTAAGATGCTTTGCAGGGCGGCAGCTGTAAACGAAAACAGTTTACCTTTGTATAGTGTTTACCTCTCTTAACCTTCAACATGCAGGCAACAAGCATATATCACATCTCGAAGATAAAGGAAACTTACTTTTCTACCAGATAATTATGTTTTCCATTGAACCACAAAATGTATCTTCCGACAAAACCATTTAATGCACGACTTTAGTATACACTGTCCCAATCCTCAACAACAGCAGTGCCTTGATAAAAATCTTGAGTGGGGTGGGGGAAGGCAATACACAAAAGAGACCTTTTCTATATATCCCCCTCCCCCCCCCCTCTTTTTCACCCTTATATACGAAAACCACCCCCCACCCTCCACACACTCCCTCCCCTTCAAAATCCTGGCTACAGGCCTGCATCGTTGATTTCCGGGTCCGCCCTCGCCATTTAGCAATAAAAGTCAACATTTCCATTCTACCTATACCAAGAAAATCAAATTTACCTCCATCTGCGTTTTCTTTGCTCGTTGTAGAATTATGAAAGACTAATCCGGACTCTGCTAGTGAACTTGCTGGAACTGCATTACTATTTGTATCCACACATAGAGACAAAGTATTTCCTAACAAGGCATTGATTTGTTTAAGGCACTCTGCACTGTTGTACTGCTGGAAGCCCGGCGGGGGAGCGAGATGCTGCTGGGATCGGTCACTAAATTCTGATGAAATATTGGATGTGAATCCCGAATCCGTAGGCAAGTCGAATCTCACTTTCTTTTCACCAAGTCCGGTCGACCAACCATTTTGAAATGTTGTCGGTGTCTGAAAAACAGCTCTCATCTGTATTTGTTAATTGCAAATCAAAATATTGTTAGTACAGGAATGAGTTACCACATCTTTACTGTATAACTTACTGGCATGTACGATACCGGTAACTGACCATATTATATAGTCATAAAACGTCGGATAGGAGAACGTTTTCCAAACTAGAAATTTGGAGGTCAGTAAATCTCGCCTGCCCAGATGACCACTTTATCACTCCTTTCAAAGATATAATTTAACCAAATTGCGTTAAGTGGAAAAAAATTACCAACCAGCCAACATTTTCACACAGTATTTATTGTTAAAACATATATGAGGTTACAAACAAAAATACTTTTTTGTCAAAACGTTTTCATGCAAAATTATTGTATTGGTTTACATGCACACAACCCCGTAATCATTTTTGATGGTAGATCCTTTTTATTTAAAAAAAATTATTTCAGAATTTTATAGACCATTCCTATATATCTATAGAGTTATGAACCCAGATTAAAATTTGTTTGCCAAAATCTATTGTCATGAAAATATGCACTCCTCACCTTAACGTCATTCACTATAAGGAGCCTTTCATATTTGACAGCCCTTCATATTAGACAGTTAGACAAACTTCACAACTTTCAGTCATAGATCATTCAATTTTTGAGAAATCAGGGGGAAAATATCCTTTATGGAAATTGTCTAATTAGTATACACACATATCACCCCCCCCCCCCCTCCCCATCCCCTCCTTACACACACACACAACACTCCCGTCCAATCAATCTCATTTAATAGTACCTTTCTCATACCATTTGCACCGTGTGAATGTTTTGGTCAAAATATATGCAAATCATCTAATTAATATGCATTAATAATGCATAATAAAAGAGCATTTCATACAGTCATGTGACGACAATATTTTGCAAAGATCGCTGTGCAGTGGACATGGTGGAGTAGACCAAATGAGGTGGAAGCCTATTAAGGTCGGACCATATTAAAACGTAAAACCAATTTTAAAGTCACAAATTTTACTTTGAAAAAAATTGATAGGCAGATGAACCTGATATTATACAGTATACAAAACAATACAAGATGTGCACATTCAAAAGATCTCCACATTCAAAAGATCTCCACATTCAAGAAGATCTCCACACCAGTTAACTTTGGAGGTCATCCTACTTTATATTCTAATTATTTCATTTCTTTTCAAGCAAGCTTTTATTGTTTCCATTGACATTCAGATTACGAATTAATTGGTTTCAATTCTTTTGAGGTAGTGTCCATTGTTATCACTTTCTTTCAAGCAAAATATAAATTGCTATTGAGACCAGAATCTTACTTTTGCCAGAGCGTGATACTAATTGTTTTTGAGACCGAGGCTTAATTTCTATTTAAAAAGCGAAAAACTTAAAAAGCCATCAACATCCAATAGGTTAAACTCATTGTGGCCGCCGACGTAGACGCCGACCGCCAACAACAACCGATGACGACTGAGACTTATGAACTTCCACTGTATTGTTCTAATCATTTTATATTGTGTGGCGATTGAGCCCCACGTACATGACGTACGATGCCTAGAAGATATTATTCATCAAAGGAGTTATTTTTATCAGCTCCACTTCGACAAAAGATTAATCACGAAAAATCTAAGAAAAATATGTATGTTTTAAGCATTCAATATACTGGGGGATAAATGGTTCAATCTCGTTACAATCTGGTGGTGACAAGAACGGTGGAACCGCACTTCTTAAAAAGACTAAAAAACGGAACCATGCAGGAAGAACGATGACGCATTAGCTTGGGGGTACCTCTGATGTGGCGGACGAGCTAATTTTATGGACTGATAATATAACTTCTGGTTAGATAATCGATTAAAAAACTCAAAGCCCCTAAAAAAGTGTATGGTATAGATATGGCAAAATCTTAGCAATTAACTGGTTAGTTTAAACCCACGCCTCTCAAATTGTCACCGATACGGCCACCCCAGAGATAAACTAAAGTAAAAAAAAGTTAATACACCGCGGTTGCTATTTCACAACGATCTGACCATTCAGTAAACATTTCGGTTCTTAAATGGTATTTACTTTATGTATTAAATTAAAAGCCTTATAACAATTTCTTCGATAGGGATTCAAAATAAGTCTGATAAGCTGATTAGTATTTGAGTATTTGAGAGTTTAAGAATACAGGAATTTTGAATGTAATCAAAAGAATTATTAATTATCATTAATTTCACAGACCCCTATGCAATTTTCTCGTTTTGTCTGCAAATTTCCACCTGAAAAAGATAAAACGGCAACGTTTAAGATAAAACGGCAACGTTTTAAGATGCTTATATGTACCTCTTACGCAGGGCGTACAAGGCGGGGCCGCTTTTTTTCTTCTTCAGGGGGCCAAGTACATATTACCTCCTTCCACTACCCCCATCCCTCCCCACCACCGCCAATAATGAAGGTCTAACGAATTAATAAGTGTCAGATTCCATGGTGTCATTTGTTTCGAAAATTTTCAATTTTTAGGAAATCTTCTTCAATTTTTGTAATATCTGATTCATTATTGTGAAATTTGCTTCATTCAATTTTCGTGCAATTTCCTTCATTTTCGAAAAGAATTCTTCAATTTTGGAGAAGTTCCGTCTTCAATCTTCGGAAAATTTTAAAATTCGTCTTTCATTTTCGTAAAATTTGCTACAACTTTTGTGCAATTTCTTTTCATTTTTGGTATATTTTATTCAATTTTCTACTGGTTTTAAAAAAGATTCTGGAAATTTTCTTTAATTTTGATGAAATTTCATTTATTTTCTTTCATTTCCGGAAATCATTTTAAGTCACCTCCCCCCTCCCTTCCTCCTTAGAATAACTTTTGAACCGTGACAAGAGACTCATGACATTGTAGGTTTGTTGGAAGGTTAGGACAGTCGCAAGTAATACAAAACTTGAACCCATAATGTCAAATAATATTCCTACGCCGCTACCTTAATCTGCTTCTTCAGGCTTGAACCAGGCGGGAACTACATTCTCAAATTTTGTAATCAAGTCTGCAAAAAGTATTCTGACTTCTTACCTCAAAGGCATGAACATGCTTGCCCTGTCTTTCCGTTTTTATCCAAGGATTCACATAATTTTTAACATTACAGTTCCATCGTTCAAATACATTTTCCAATAATTAAACACCGAACGTCCTGATTTGCAATCAAATTGCATTTATATATATATATATATATACATGCATGCGAACCAAAAGCAAAACTGTTTCGAGAATTTAAAGATTTGTTCTTGATATCCATATAGCATTGTCAATTGTTGTGCGTATAAACGTTTAAAACTAATATTGCAGAGCGTGAATTCCTCTTCATTACAGTCAAGAAGCTCAACTTGTGGTCATATGTTTAAAAAATATATGGGAAGATTCTTCGGGGCCCAATGTGTGTGTATCCGCAATTGTAAAACAGAATTTGTCATACAAATACTTGCATAGGAATTGTTGCACCGCCCAAATTTCCTCAAGACTGCTAGATCTGTAGATAGGATTTTCACACTGAACAAATAATTGAGATGAGCCGCAACATTTCCTTAAATGATATGACACATCCTTAAAATCAAAATTCACAAAAAGGATATCAAATACAAATCTTGAGGACATAATATTACACTACAATAGAAACATTACCACATACAGTCATAATGATAGGGAACTGACCAGGGGACAAAAATGCTAGGATAACACAGTAAATTCTGACCAGCAAGCTAATTTCCACTATGATCCCATGGCCAAAGTGTTTTTTTTTTTCTTCATTCTTCTTCTCCCCAGTTTTTCTTACGTCCCTCTACATCCTTAAAATGTTACAAACATTATTAACAAAGTCTAACATAATCCTTATTCCATATGATAGAATTGAAAATAACAAATACACATTTATTGTAATTATTAACTAGAACGGTAAATACCGTCATGGTTCGCATGCCCATGCAAATTGACACCCATATTATATGACCCGGCCAATTATAAAAATGGCATCTTACACTTAGTTCCACATGGCATCCCATGTACCACATGGCATCGCACCCCCCCCATGTCCCACATGACATTCCACCATATCTTTCACATGGCATCCCACCCCATGTCCCACATGACATCCTATGTCCCACGTGGCATTCCATCATATGTCCCACATGACATCCCATCCTATGACCTACATGGCATTCCACTCTATGTCCCACATCCCATGTACCAAATGACATCCCACTACATGTCCCACATGACATCCCATGCCTTATCCCACATGGCATTCCACCATATCTCCCACATGGCATTCCACCATATGTCCCACATGGCATCCCACGCTATGACCCACATGGATCCCGTTCTACATGTATGTCCCACATTAATCCAACCATATGTACCACATAACATCCCTCCCTATGTCCCACATGGCATCCCTCTCTGTGTCCCGCATCAGTGGCTTCCCACCTGATGTTCCACATAGCATCCCACCATATGTTCCACATGGTATCCCTCCTAATGTTCCAATGACATCCTACTTAATGTCCCACATAGCATCACATCCCATGTCCCACATCCCATGTCCCCATGGCCTCCTACCCTATGTCCCACATAGTTTCCTACCCTATGTCACACATGGCATCCTACCTTATGTCACACATGGCATCCTACCTTATGGCACACATGACATCCCAACCAGTCACACTCTGTGTTAGTCGTGGCATCCCACCATGTCCCACAGGGCATCCCGTCATGTCCCACATGGCATTCTACCCTGTTATACATGGCATCCCACCCCATGTCCCACATGGCATTCCATTCCATATCCCACATGGCATCCCACCCCATGTCCCACATGGCATCCCATTCCATATCCCACATGGCATCCCACCCCATGTCCCACATGACATCCCATAGGCTCCATAAAAAGTCTCATCCTAGCTATCACAGTCCATGATTGAGCATACTATGTATGAAAGTGTCAATTCATATACTAACTTATATGCAAATGACTTGTTGAAATGGGGTGGGACGCCATGTCCCACATGACATCCCATGTCCCACATGACATTCCATCCCATGGCAATCCACCCTATGTTCTGCATGGCATTCCACCACATATCCTACGTGGCATTCTACCCTGTTCCACATGGCATCCCACCCCATGTTCCACATGGCATCCCACCCTATGTCTCCCATGACATCCCACAAGCTCAATAAGAAGTCTCATCCTAGCTATCACAGTCCCTGATTGAGCACACTATGTATAAAAGTGTCAGTTCATATAAGAACTTATATGCAAATGAGTTGTTGAATAAGAAAAAAAGTGGAGTCAAATAATTATGCCTGATATAGCCCTTGGTGTATACAACATGGTAAATATTAAATCATATGTCCTTCATGGCCCCCATCCATGTCCCACATGGCATCCCTCCCTATATTTATATGCAATCACATCCTGTCACACTCCCTGACTAAGCATATTAAATACAAAAGTCTGGTCAGGTCATAATACCATAGCAACTTTGTGCAAATGAGCACGATAATAAAGGTGGAGTTTAAAAAATCATGCCTGATACAACTGTTGGTGCCCAAATATTTTAAAGAATTTCAACGATTTTATATCTCAAGTACTACAAGAGAGACTTAAAGATCTCTGAAGAAAATTGGAAAATTATATAATAAGAAAATATCAAATGTATTTAAGACTTTTTAAAGAAACTAGTCTTCAATCCTATCTTGAGTATCTCTGAAAAACTTAAAATTTTAAAAAGAAATTTTAACCTTTCATAAGAATATCTGAAAAAACTTTAACTTTTTCTGAGGAACTCTGAAGAAACTAACATATTCTGAGGAATTCTCAAAAAACTCCTAATATTTATGAGGAAATCTGACGGCCGGACGGACGTAATCGCCTTTACATAGTTTTGCATAATGCGACGCATGCGAACTAAAAACTAACAATACTACTAAATAGCACCATGGGAGCCGCCATTTCTATTTTAAAACATGCAGATTACGATGTCATCAGCCCAGTAATTCATTATGATGTAAGGTTTTCTAACTTATGAAAAATTGTTTTTCTTTTGTAAAGGTCAAGCCTGAGACATTTATGTGTAAACATGAAATTATCAAAATATGCTGTTAAAAGTGTGTGGCACATCATTTTGAAATAAACACTTTTTTTCATAAAGAAATACATTACAATCATTATATCCCTGTTGGGGAAATTATGTCATCATGCTAATATCATTTCAATACAAATTTGAACAAAATGGCAGCCCCCATGTGTCGGATTTAAACATGGATAACTTCAGATATGAATAAGATTTTGACTTGCTGTTTTTGGTAGTTGGTTATGATTTGAATCCTCCATCATATGAAATAATGATTGTATCAGACTGTATGTCTCCTTTAAAATGGTTTATAGGTATTAGGTTTTTCGACAGGTCAGCTTAAAATTCTGTCAAAATCACCCAAATGACGTGAATGTCAAATCCACCCCAATATTTTCAGATTTTATATCGTACATGAATTACTTAAATTCCGTAAATTTTGAATTCCGTAATTTAAAAGTTGGCTGCCACTTGCTCTCTTTCTGAAGATTGGAACTGACTTTTTGGTTTGGTTTACCAAGGTTTATAACGTCCCAACAGACCATCATTTAAATATTTACGTCAAGACACCCACGGCCGTTTTGCACAGGTGGGAGACCCATCGGAAAATATCCCTGAAATGTGTAATAGGAGCATAAAACATCTACGCCACAGGAAGGGGATGTAAACTCACGGTAAAGTAATTATGTATGTTCATCAAATAGCATATTCATTGTTAAAACGCTTAAAATTGCTTCACATTAAATCACAAACAAATAGGCCTATTTACATCATTGATTAACCAAACAAAATGCTGCTCATGCCTACACGTGATATCTATTACCAGCGTAAAAACGTTAGGTTAAATGCAAGTTTATCAACATCAAGGTCAAAGTTAAACAATGTAACTGTAATTCGAAAACAGTGCTGGCAATCACCGAAATGACGTGAATGTCAAACGAATCCACACCAATATTTTCGATTTTATTATCGTGCATTGATTACTTATCTGCTTATACATTGGTCAGTTAGTGAGCATGTTCCACACGCTCTCGGTGGGAGCTTACCATCTTAAAAACAGTGAACTCTGCTTAATTCCCAGGCCCGCAGCCAAATTTGAGCTGACTTCAAAATTCATCAAGCTATATATAACCAGTGGCGGCGCCAGGATTTTGGTAATGGGGGAAAGAGGGGCAATTTTGTCTTATGGGGCAAAAACCTATAAATCGGACAAAATATGTCACTTTACAAAAATAGGAAGAAGTGGGCAAAAAAGCAATCTCGTGGGGGGAAATTTCCTAATACCCCTCCCCGCAGCGCCACTAATGCCTACCCCCAGTGCCGCCGATGTATATAATCTGTATAGTGTATAATTGTCTATTAATTGGCTTCTATAGAAAACTGCACCATGGAGTGCGGTGCGTATACGTTTTATATCTATATACTTCTATGAATTTCTGGTATCCTCTTTGCTTGCATGGCTAGTTTCATATCTATATACTTTTATGAATTTCTGTTATCTTCTTCGCTTGCATGGCTAGTTGGGGTCATGCAGACAGGATCGTAATTTCAAAGTTGGCTGCCACTTACTCTCTTTCTGAGGACTGGAACTGAATTTTTGGTTTGGTTTACCAAGGTTTATAACGACCCAACAAACTACAATTTAGGAATTTACGTCAAGACGCCCACGGCCGTTTTATTACCCAGTCGTGGAACATTAGATTCACCGGGAATCGGAACCCGGGACGCTATACGGAAAGATACCGCACTGCCACTGAAGGATGGTACCGAAAAGGATAGGGTATACATTGTCTCCCTACACTCACACCGCATGTTTAAATTTCTCCCTCGAAATTTGTAATAGGCGCATTCGTACACAACTGAACAAAGAAAACATAACAAGATTACGGGCTAAGAAGGGTTATTCACCTCATGAAAAGCCCAAACTAACACCACCACCACCACAAAAAAAAAAAATCAAAGTTAGTAAAACAACTTATCAATGTTGACCTTGAAATTGTGAACAGATTTGGAGCTAACTACCCACTCAGGCAAACCATTCCACTCATTAACAAGTCTTTGCGAAAAGCTTAAACGCCGAATATCTATCCGTGCCAACTCTTTGGTCAACTTTAAACTGTTACCATGTGTCACATGATGATTAGCTGAAACATGCAAAAAATAACAGGAAGTCAAAAGCAACACTACCAGATAGGAACTTAAAAACCTGAATCATATCGCCACGTACTCTTCTCAACTCAAGAGTGGTCAAACCAAGAATTTACAAGAGAGATTTCTTACTTCGGGATTAAGTTCAGTGGCTCTTCGCTAAACCTGCTCCAAAATGAACTAATCCTTTCCATAAAAGGGACCCCCAAGTCTGAATAAGCATACTCAAAGTGAGGCCTGATTAACTGCTTATGAAAATTAAGAACAACCTCTTTAACAAGAAAACAAAATTTCTACTAATAAAACCAAGCATCCTGATAAGGACACGATTTAGAAGGCTTCAGATTGCTACTAATGACAACACCTAGATCCCTTTCTTGATCAACACGAACCAAGATTTCAACCATTCATGCAGTAATCAAACCCAAATTGTTCTGACCAAAATGAATAACTTTGCATTTATCAACATTGAATGACACAAGAAACTAACTTATCCAGATTAGTTGGTTTTAATTTTAAACCATCTTCGCGACAGGTAGGACGTAAACTCATGGCAATGTGTATGTTCATCAAATAGTCATAATCATTGTTAAAACGCTTAAAATTGTTTCACAATAATTCACAAACTGATAGGCGTATAAACGAAATGCTCCTCATGCCTAGACGTGCTATCTATACTACCAGCGTAAAAACGTTAGGTTAAATGCAAGTTTATCAATATCAACGTCAAAGTTAAACAATGTAACTGTAATTTGAAAACACAGTGCTGGCAATCATTATATGGGCTCAAAGAGAAATAGTATACGAAATCACACCTTCAATTATTGAAAATATGAGGAATGCCCAACCCCATACTAATGTTTTCTTTTTATAAATTGCAATAACGGATCTGAATGTCGCATTAAAATCATCATCATCAATCTTGACTTAAAACAATTAAGAGATGGAGTAGTTACAACTGATTCTGGTAATGATTTCCATGTCCCTCTCTGAGAAAAAACAAAATGGGTTCATGTAATTTAACACAATGTCCACGAGTGCCTGAACAAGTATGAAGAAAATATGGAGTTAGTAGTATTAATTTCACCAGTCAAATACTTGAATACAAAAACCATGTCCCTTCTAATTCTCCTGTACGCCGAAAATTTAATTTTTCAAGTCTTGCTTTATATGCCAAATCCAGGATTAAGACCAAATCCAAATTAAGACAAGGTATCAATTTGGTGCCTCTCCTTTGAACTGCTTTAATATCATACACATCCTTAATATATATAAAAAATAAATAAAGAGAGGAGCCCACGCAGGGATAGCATATCCAATAATAATAATGATAATATTAATAATAATAACGTGTTCTTATCCAATTATCTAAATGTGCTTCTGATTCTGCCTGAAGTTCTCTTAGCTTTATTGATAGCACTTGATGTGTTCACGAAAAGTAAGTTCATTGTCAACAATAACTCCCAAGATCCTGTTTGTTTGTACATGATCCTCCCTTACGGTAACTCGGCAAGACTCCTATATGGAGCATAAACGCCAAGCTATAGTCTGTGCATAGCAGATGCCAGCCCCGTGCGACCGGGACGGAAGTGGATGAACACTGGGTTTTCACCCTACTCTTCTCGAGAAGTGTTCAGAGAACCAGGTAGGGTGTGACTGTCCTACCATAGGGACCGACAGCTTAACGTCCCCTCCGAAGGACGACGAGCACCATTCGACCATTGCCACTTTTCTCAACAGCTGAATGAGGAGCAGGAGCTTTGATGATCGGTGTATATGTCTGCATAGGTTTGGAAAAAACTGGTTAGACCTGTCCGAGGCTTGAACCGGGTACCTCCAGCATCGTGTGCTCTACCAACTGAGTTACCGGACTCCTTTTGGGGAGGAAACAACAGTAAGATCCTGCCTTGCGTCAGGCTTCATGATTATTCATAAAGTAAATGATGCTGAATTTTTAGCAATGCTTGAAATTGGACATTTCTTAGAGTGAAAACGAAGCTACCAAATCTCAAACCATGGAAATATTTAATCGATGTTACTCTGAAGGATAGCATTGCCCATAATAGAATGAATCTCTTTATACAATTTGGTATCATCCGCAAAAATATTAATATTACAATCTGATATGACATCTAGTAGATCAATGATATATACAAGAAAGAGAGTTGGGCCTAGAACACAGCCTTGTGGTATTCCGCTAGTAATACTTGCCCAATCTGTAAAAGTCTTTTTCCACAGAAAAACAAAAGCGATTGGTTAAAAAAAAAAAAAAATCCCTAACAAGCATTCTCCTGAAATTCATAAGTTTCAAGTTGAACAAGAAGCCTTTTGATGAGGCACCTTGTCAAATGCCTTCATAAATTCAGTACAGATTATAGCAATATTTCCACCATTGTTTAAAGATAAAGTCCAATCCTCAAAAACTTCATGGGAAAAACTTCATCACAAACAAAATCGAGCGCTTATATTTAACATGTTTAAGAGACGTAACAATAACTTTAAAGGAAGCAGCGTTTTCTATGTTATCACCCACCCGACAGTTGGGGCCATCTTTGCTACTTTTTAGAAAAACGGGTCTTATTTTTTTTTTTTTAACGCCGGTAAACAAAAACAATTTAATCTGAGAAAATGTGATTTCTTGACCCATTGCATAGCACATGATATTAAATGATGTTGATTTAGGACCTCGCCCTTCCTTGTAACACGTGCATCTGTATAGATAAAGCGGATGTTCTCTACCTACAAAACTTGTATTTCGGGAAACGCCCCAGACTTCGGTCTATTGTGCATAGCAATGTAAAAAAAGGGGGGAAGTGGGCACATTTGGGGTACTATTAGGAACAGCTGAAAAGGCACATTTGATTTTTTTTTTTTTTTGCAGGTAACATCAGCCTCTTAAAATCTTTCATACAACTGTCCTTGTTGTTACGTAGAGACAGAAGAGGTAGCAAAACTACTGACAAATATTTTTTAGACGATTTGCGCCCATTCACTTTCTGTTCCTAAATTTAAATTAAACCCGAGGACCTGAGGATGTTGTTAATGGAACTTTATTTACATCTTTAATCAACAATTATACTAAAATAGCGCCATCCTTGTATCATTTTGCAATATCAAACGCGCGAAAAATAAAATAAGATAAGTAAGTCAGGTTTTCAATAAATGTTACAAAACGATCGAAAAGACATATATAAGACAAACTTACCAGTGAAGAATCCATTTAATATGCTCTGGTAATTTAACCTTGGAAAACCTTCTTCTAAAGAACAACTAGGTCTTACTTGTGTTCAACTATAGTTCAAACAGTGCTTCCAAGAACTAGGTTCCTGATATGGACAGCAGTTACCTCCTCGAAAGTTACCTACACAGTGAAAAGTGTGGTGTGCCGCGTGTGGCCATCATAAACATGCCCGAAAACGTCACGTGGACATTGATAACCATTAACAAAAAAAACAAAATAAAGCAATTGAACACAAGCTTTCTTACCCAAATGAGTACCGGAGGTATTCACGGGGAGAACTTTATGCTTCAACAGGTTATAAACAAGAACTTACGGATGGGGAAATAGCAGTTTGGTCGGTTGGTTAATTTTTCGGGGAGGGGAAGGAAATATTAACCTCGCCCTTACTGACATACCATTTCTTGAGTAAAACCAGGAGGTCGACTCCCTCCCCCTACAGCTCCCCGAAAGGTAAAAAGGTTCAGAAAGTTTGCCAAAAGGTCCATACATTTTGCTAAAATGGTCTATGTTTTGATGGAATAACCTTTTTTTCTTTTTCTTTCTGCTATTCAGTAACATTTAGGCTATTTTACTTGAAGACAGCAGCAATTATGTTCATTCTACGATCCCAATCCAAAAGACTGGCTACACCCGTGCATTTTTCGAATTCTGAAAACTAATACATCATTTTTTAGAAACAAATCTTAGAAAAGCAAAGCATATTGACCATTTTTTTTTTGAGCCAACTTTTATCAAAAATTCTTGATAAAATAGAAAGCTAATCACACTAAGCCTACTATCAATTACCTAATTTTCTACTTT
>JAIGNY010002621.1:3442500-3627500 GCA_020152595.1 Chiridota heheva | reverse complement strand
TGCTTATATATCAGGTCGGGTCTGACTGTTTGAAATTTTAAGGATCATAACAACTAATGAAATAGAAAATGCTTCAATGTCAACATTTGGTTGAAGAAAAAAATTGTTTAGATAATGGAGGTTTTTATTAATGAACAAATGAATGTATACATGAGATATAATGAGTTTCTGAAAAAAGGCGTAGGAGGCAATCAGCAAACTACTCCCCGACCTTGGTAGCTTGAGAATTTTTCATCCACTTACATTTTTTTTTTTAAATGGAAAAATTACTCTGCATGAAAACGGTAATTTTTAAAGTGTAGGGGACTGAAGAAGTAAATTTCGAAAATAAAAGGTTGCAACACATTCATATTTAAACGCTGTGCACTCCCAACCATATTGGAACATAGTGTTAGGCACATAGGAATGGTCACCTCTCAGGGGCAGGGGGAAAGAACCCCCAAAATTAGTAAAAAAATTGTACTAATTTGCTTTCGAGGAAAATTTGTTATTTTTGGGAGATATCCTTCGTTTTTGGGAACTTTCCTTAAAATTTCAGTGAATTGTGAGACAATTTTAGGGAAACTTCGTTTTTAGGGGGGCCATTTTCGGGAAAATTGATAAATTATCAGGAACTTTGCTTAAAATTCCGGTGAGTTGTATAAAAATTTAGGAAATTTTGTTTATTTTGAGGCATTTTCTGGCAAATTCGTTCATTTTTGACAATTTTCCTAAATTTCGGTGAATTGTGTAACAAATTTTGGAAAATTTGGTTCATTTTGGGAAAATTTTGGGGACATTTTGTTCATTTTTGAGCACTTTTCTTTAAATTTCGGTGACAATTATCTAATAATTTTAGAAACATTTCTTTCATTTTGGGTAAATTTTGGGTAAATTTCTTTCATTTGTCAATTTGTAGGCAATTGTTTTCGATTTTCAGGAAATGTTGTCAATTTTCGGTTGGCTATAGGCTTAGTGATCAGCCAATAATGCCGTCCGATTAATGACTCCTCCCCCCTCCCCCTCCCTTCCTTCGCTCCTCAGTGTTGGAGTCGTAATACCGTAGGAGTCCGCAAGGCTCCACTTGCAACCCTGGACCGTATGGCCCTAGCTAAAGTTATCCTTTTTACACATCTTGAGGTAGTACAACCAGGCGCGTTAGCTGGTTGGTCAGTTATTCTGTTATTATAGACCATTTTGACTGCGGGACTGTAAAATATAAGATTTACCGACTACGAAAAAACAAAACCTCCCTGAGCTGCTGAAAGGATTTCACCCCGTTTTGGAGGTAAAATTATTAACATATAAAAATTCTGAAATTAAGAAGAATTGATTAAAACTGAGGAAAAACTGTAACAAAATTGGAAGAATTTGGCAAGATTTGCTGAAAACTAAAGAAAAATTGCCGAAAAGGAAGAAAATTTCCGGAAAATGAAGGAACTTTTTAAGGGTAAAGTGATACCAGAGAGGATTTTACCACGTTTGTATCCTTTCTTCTCGGTTGGGAGGTCAAATTGGGAAATGATTAACATATAATTGGTCAAACTGAAAAAAATACTATTAATATTATTAAAATTTTTGCAAGTATTTGGCAAGATTTCCAAAAATTAAAGAAAAATTGAAAGAAAGTTTCATTTGAAATAAAAGAAATTTTTACAATATCAAAGAAAATTATGTCCTGAGAGAATTTCTTCTCAGTTGTATGATTTCTTCCCGGCTGGGAGGTCAAATTGGGAAATTTCTCAACTAAAGCTAGTAAATTGTCTGATTGTAGGGAATTTGTAACAACTTTGGATATTTTGGTAAATTTTGGCAACACTCTCCGCAAAAATTCAGGAAATGTTTTGATTAGCAACCACGTTTATAGAAATTAAAGCAATTTGCGAGCTTCTTAGCCTTAGGACTGTAGGAAGGTACTTGCCATTTCGGTTTTAAAAACACAAGCACGTACATTAATCCAAGTGCGTGTAAACAGGTAAACTTGGGAAGATACTGTACCGTATGGTAGCATCACGAATATATTACATGTAGGCCTATTCCTGTACACGGAGAATTCTGCTTTTGTCTTCTGTCGAAAAAGAAGTTATTGTGATTTCCTTTCATTCCATGTTTACTCTCAGTCCTAAATGGACACACTATTTAAAAGGGAATTTTACGAAACATAGCCATCAACTTTCTCTGAGTATTTATATATCGATGATGAGTATAGGCTTTATAGGAATAAATTTTAAGATACATATATGAGATTGATGCATAATTAAAGGCTATCTTAATTAAATGCTATCTTAAATTTTACGGGCCTCCTACGACCCGTGACCCCTATGATCCCGGGCCCTTGGCAATGCCCTCCTTACCCCCCTCCCCCACACCCTTGACAGGTGGTCCTGCCACCTGGGGGGAGTAGTAAGAGGACACTATGCAGGCCCAAACAGTCCGGGCCTGTATAGTGGCCCCTGGGCTTTTCCCTCTTAGTCATCGGATTGGTCGGGGTCTGTATTTTGACCTCTGATTTTTTTTAAATTTATTTGCATATACTTAATGCTAACTTTGGACAGTCCGGGCCTGTATAGCGGCCCCTGAGCTTTTCTCTCTTGGTTATTGGATTGGTCGGGGTCTGTATATTGACCTCTGAGATTTTTTATTCATTTGCATATACTTAATGCTAACTTCGGATTGGTCTGGGCCTGTATAGCGGCCCCTGAGCTTTTTTCTTTTGGTCATCGGATTGGTCGGGGTCTGTATATTGACCTCTGAGATTTTTCATTCATTTTCATATACTTAATGCTAACTACGGATTGGTCGGGGTCTGTATAGCGGCCCCTGAGCTTTTCCCTCTTGGTCATCGATTGGTCGGGGTCAGTACAGTGACCTCTGAGATTTTCCAGCCAATCACTAACTGTATAGTGGCCCCTGAGATTTTCCAGGTCATCGGATTGCTGTCACAGGATAGTCTCGATTGTTCCGCGGAGTCCTTTTCACGAAGTGTATAGCTTTTCCTGACTGGCAGACTGGGTGTCAGGTGATTGTAAAGTACCTCAAACGTGAACTTATAAAATTTGTTTTTGTAGGTCCGTCTCAATATATAAAGACATGTCGTACATGATAAGGATCATTTACGATGACGTCGCATAATGACACGTTAGACGGAACGTTGAAACACCCATTTACCTGTATCATCGCAGGTCCAACGGGATGTGGAAAGACCCGTTGGGTTAGAACATTGCTGGAACGTCGTACAGAATTTATTGACCCACCACCCGAACGCATCTATTGGTTTATATGCCGAAAACCAACCCGATTATGAGGCGCTGAAGCGAGTTTTACCTCACGTAAAGTTTATTGAAGGCCTACCCACCGAAGACGATCTGAATTGTTGGATCCGGAACGTAATAATATCATTGTCATTGATGATTTCATGAGTAAACTGAATCCCATTGCAACGACACTGCTTACCAAAGGCAGTCATCACCAAAACATATCCGTGTTCTTGTACAGAATTTGTTTTTCAAAGGCGGACGTCACCTCAGTCTCAACACCCACTAACTCGTCTACTTCAAAAATCCGCGCGATGCTTCTACTATCGATCATTTGGCTCGTCAAATTTTTCCTGGACGGGTGCGTTACGTCCGCGACGCCTACACCGACGCCACACGAGAGTCGCATGGTTACCTGTTCATCAATTTTACCCCTTCGACGCCCGATCGATATCGTCTGCAGACTGGTCTGTTCGACCGACGTTACGTGTATATACCAAGATAAATAAATGGACAACAGTATCGTCTGACGAGTTTATTTGACGTTATGACGTGGTCCCGCAAAGTGTCGATAAAAGATGATCAATCTTTGGCTTGTAACTTTGACTTTTAGATAAATTGTTTGAATTATAATGTTTATGTCACTGTACATTTAATTGATTTGTTGCTTATGAGGTTTCTATCTTGGAAAAATATAATGAAGTGTTAAAGTGGCTCGTCCTCTCTGTTTGGGCGTTTCACCCAATGTTACATGCATGGATGTGTAGATACACTTATAAAATACGTTTACCAAAGTGGGGTATCATGGAGAAGTGGAGGGGTCAAGAACCCTATCTCAAAGCGATCGCTAAAGGTATATCAAGACAAGGTCTTCACATATTGAACAACGCATAAACATTTATTACACTGCTTATGTGAGTGTGCCCCAAACGTATAAGAAGGCAAAGTGAAGTTAAGCCCGTCGGAGAACAAAGCCATTGCAAGACATCGACGCAAGTTACAGGTTTTAGCCTACCCAAATATCTCGCCAAAGTACAAATGACACGTGTTACGTCAACGTGGTGCAGGGAAAATTTTTCAAAACATCGTTGCCCCGGTACTGAAGCAGCTTCCGAGTTTGTTGCCTGCCGTGATCCCTCTTCTGTTGTAATCATGAAGAAGATAATGGTTGTCAACCCGGACGCGTTAACGCGCCAAACGCAGCTGTTTGAAACACCGGAAAAGACCAAGGTGATGGTTTTGAATGACAAGATGCGAGAGATTCTGGAACGACGTGATATTACCGACGAGGAAAAAGTCAAGTTGTACGAAGATGCTTTCGTTCTGTACACAACATACCGACGGAAAACGCTGGGTCCGCCGACACCACCACCGCCACCGACACAACCGCCAATCCCCGAGAGACATTTCATCAAAGACGTCATTACCAGCGTACCCAAAGCGTTACGAGCAAAAGCAGAACAGTTAACCAAGACGGAGCGAAGCGAGATGACATGGAGTCCTGAAGGCGAACTGATGGTCGACGGACAAGTCGTGCCTGGAACCCACGTTGTAAATCTGATCAAGGACGCAATCCGTTCCAGAAAATCATTCACCCCGCAAGGACGCAATGCATTTGTGAAAGGCTTGCCGCGCATCAATGTTCCTCAAGAGTTAATAGGCAATCGTAATGTGTGGGATCGACTTCAACGTTTTCAACGTACAGACAAATTTGACGATGACCACTCAGTAGAACGTGAAGACATCTTTCCCGTGGCAATGCGCATGGGATCCTGGGAAGACGACGACGACCAAACGTTGGAACCACGCACATCTTTCATGACACGTACTCGACGCAGAGATCGTTGTAAACAAAAGGACCGGTGGTTGCAGTACCCTGAGAGTTAATAAAATTTAATCACTCCCATCCTTCCCATTTAGTAATGAAGTAGCCGTCATGGCAAACATATCAGCACCTTTAGCAGCTTTAAACAATTTTCTACAAAACATTACATGCATCAGCGCTTGTTGTAGAGGACGTGTGATTCATCATGACGATGAAAATATCTGCGACAAAAAAAAAGAAAGTGGAAAAAATCCTTCGAGACATCTACTACGATCCATCACATTCCGCTGGTTTCGCTGAAGTCGACAAGCTACACGCAGTGGTCAAGAAACAGTTCCCGAATCTGACAAAGACCTCGGTTCGATCTTGGCTTGAGAACCAAGATACGTACACGTTGCATAAACCCTCACGGCGCAGATACCCCAGAAATCGCGTTATCTTGAATGGCATCAACGAGCAATGGCAAGCCGATCTCGTCGATCTTAGTGCTTATTCCGATATAACAAAAGAGCGAAATGGCTTTTGACGTGCATCGATATATTTTCCAAATATGCTTGGGCCATTCCTCTGAAAAACAAAACGGAGCGTCGCTCTTCCTGCGTTTAAAAACTGTTCAAAGAAAGTGGACATTTACCGCTAATGCTGCAGACGGACAAAGGATCGGAATTTTACAACCGCCAGGTGAAAGCATTTCGAAAGAAAAAGGCGTCCAACTGTTTTCGACGGAGAAACGAGACTAAGGCAAGTGTCATAGAAAGATTTAATCGTACGTTAAAATCGAGAGTGTGGCGTTATTTTACGGCAAATGACACATACAAGTACGTGGACGTCTTGTCGGATCTGATGGCGGCATACAACGCCGCGCGCCATCGAAGTATTGGACGAGCACTTAGAGACATTAATTGGACCAGCGAGTTAGACGTGTGGCAAACACTGTACGGAGATGCAAAGTCTACGGTCAAGCCGACATCGACTTTACGCGTCGGAGACGTCGTTCGGCTCAGTATGGTGACGCGCCCATTTCGAAAAGGTCACTTACCTTAATGGACGGGAGAAATATTTGTGATCGACAAAGTAATCCAGCGACAACCCATCGTGTATACGGTGAAAGATCTTGACGGCGAACCGGTGAAAGGCACGTTTTACCGTAAGGAAGTGCAACGGATTGGTAAAAAGGAAGCCGATGCCCTCTACAAAATCGAAAAGATCGTGCGAACCCGCAAACGCAAGGATGGAAAGCGGGAGTATTTGGTCAAATGGTACGGTTATCCCAGCAAATTTAACAGTTGGGTCGATGACGTGATTAAATTCTGATGTGTGACAGTCAAAACCTTCATTAACGTAAACGTCATTGTCATGGCCAAATCGTTTTACATAACGTTACCTAGCAAGGGGTCCATGGACGTGTTTCCTAACAACACGATCACCAAGTACATGAACAAACTCCCGAGACCTTTGCACTTGGACGGCGAATGGGAAGTCGGACTTGTCGAGTGCACGTACCCGTACTCGTGGTTCCAAATCTGCAACGCAACCAGCAAGTTTTACCTCAAGAAATTAGCGACGCACTTAAACTGGGATCCTGTGAAATTACATCCGGTAAAGTCGTTTTTCGATGAACAGGCAATCTTTGACAGAACATTTCTACCAACAACTTTAAATCGAAGAGACGTATTGCGTTTTGACGGTGTCAATGGCTATGGTCAACTGAAACTACGCGCCTGTCCTAATTGTGAAGTGAAACTGAAAGGCAAGATCACGCAAACACTCGGTGTATCAGACCCACATGTGCTGACGAGCGAATGGGAATACGGACGCTATCCATGGCTGAAGCAGAATGTTCATTAATTGTTTGTGTACACAGACATTATCACATCCCATCCAGTGGGAGATCACGAAGTAACGTTGTTGAAGAGTTTCAGCGTCACAATTCTGCCGGATTTTGGCTCGCCCGTGGACGTCGTACCTCCACTCGTCGCCTACTACCCCATCAACAGGAACCCCATCGACACGGTCGAGATCGCCCTCCCCGATGGAACAGGACAACAAATTCCGTTTACGTCGGGACGTACCATCGTCATGCTACATTTTCGTCAACGACGTTCTGCGTGGCTCTAGCTATATAATTGTGTAGACTGCGCATCAGTCTTCATTTACACATCAGATAAAATCATGGCAGGACCTTTACCCGTGTTTGCAGAACCTGGAAATCAACAAGGCTACGGTCTCGGAGGAATGCATTCGGGACTATTTAGGACAGCACTATCGTTTGTGAAACGGGGTGCTGCGAGCTGCAAAAGAATTCGGCAAAGAGGCGTTGACCACTGGTGCTTATAGAAGACGTACAAAGCGTGAAACCCATCTCGTCGAGCGAAAGCGGCTGGACAACGTTTGACACGCAAAAGCGCAAAAGATTGCAACAGCTTGGTGCTGGTACAGTTGTCAAAAAGCCAAGATAACACAGCCGAAGAATCCCTTTAGTGATGCTCATTTGAAACAGTATGTACGTCAAGGACCGTCGTTTTACGTCCAACCCCAGAAAAAGAAGAAAACCACTTTGGGTCAATACTCATTTGTCATTTGTCTACGGAACCGTCAACATGTCTCTCGTTCACGCTCACTCTTTACCGTGCTCCAAATCCGAAATGGGAGTTGTTTACCGTACCTCCAACGCAGATGGTTATCAAAGACAGCGAGTACGTCGAATACCATCCGTTCGGAGGTTTGAACGCCACAGGACCTATCGAATTTGTCATCCCCGGAACCAGAACCAAGTACATTGACATCAACAACACCCAACTGTATCTCAAAGTCAAGATTACGAACGCAGATGGAACAAACTGCGACGCGACCGTCAACGACGAAAAAGTGGCCCCCGTCAACCAGTTGTTGCATTCGATGTTTTCTCAAGTGGACGTGTCTCTCAACGGCAAACTCATCCAGTGACACCACACCCACGTATCCGTACAGAGCGATAATTGAAACGCTGCTCAACTACGATAAAGAGGCCAAAGACACCCACCTCTAATCGCAAATGTATTTCAAGGACACCGCCGGTCACATGGATTTCCACAACTTGACGGCTAAAGTCATTCGTAATACAGGCTTAAAATATCGTTTCAACAACACCAAACGCAGCAAAGTCTTCGAAATGATGGGCGCGATTCATGCTGACATCTTTGCACAGAACAACGTGTTATTACTCGGCGTGGAAGTACGACTGAAGTTACATCGCACCAAAGACCCATTTTGCTTGGTATCAGGAGCTGAAAATGCAAATTTTCGAGAACAAATCTTGGACGCCATCCTGTACATGCGAAAGATGACGTGTAGCCACCCACGTGTTAAACGGCATTGCTATACTCAACCAGAAACCAACCAAGTACAAATTCGACGCACCGTCCTCCGCAATATCGCCATCCCCATGGGCACCCAAAATTTGCAACGGGACAACGTGTTTTGGGGTGAATTACCTTAACAGGGTAGTACTTTGTCTAGTGGACACGTCTGCATTCAAAGGCGATTACACCAAAAACCCATTTCGTTTCCAAGAATTTAACCTGAACTACTTGACCTTACATGTCGACGAGAAACAGTATCCTGCCACACCGCTCACCTTCAGTTGTTTTCGGCCACAGGTCGTTTGTATAGCAATGGGAGTATGGATATTACGGTGTCTGACTTTCTCGACGGTTACACAATGTTTGCGTTTGCAACAGTGGTAATAGGCGGACGTCCTTTCCCTACAAATTATTTTCTGACGATAATGCTGTGTCAATAAATTGGAAAAAAGGCAAGTTTGATGTGTCAACGTGTTTTTGTATCTTTTTTACCTCCTTTGCTATAGTATTTTTTCCCGCTTATTCCATTTTTAAACGATACCCTTTACCCTCCAACCCCCAACCTCTCCCACAACCCCTTTCTCGTTAAGAAAAACATGCATCCTTCCTGCCCTTTTTTCCCTTAGAAATAAATTCATACCCCACCTCTTTTCTCGTTTAGAAAAACATGCATCCTCCTTGCCCTTTTCCCCTTAGAAATAAAATCATACCCCACCCCTTTTCTCGTTTAAAAATACATCCTCTCCCTACCCTTTCCCCTTAGAATTACATTTCAAAAGTGAGATCAAGGCATGGTGTGTTTTTAGTGGCCCAAAAGAACAACGCCCTTTGTTATCTGAATGTCGATTGATGGAGCTGACTGGATTATTGGTTGTTTACATACATTGGGTACTTACGTATGGTGTAATCATAGCGTTCATACAATTTGAAGTTAGATAGCTATCATATTTTACGTTATTCCCCCTGTAAATCTCACTTTGTCCGTTCAAATGAAAAACAGTTAAGCAAAAAACAGTTAAGTTAAATGACAGTGTTTCAGAAAAATTGTTTCTCAAATAATGAGTTTCGGAAAAATTGTTTGTCAAATGATGAGTTCAGAAAAAAATGTCTGCTCATATTACACCGTTTAAAAAATATTGTCGCTCAAATTTTGCTCCCTGTGCAAAGTCAATGGGATTTGAAAATAAAATTTCGTTCTCAAATCGTACACGTTTTCAAAAAATGTCTGCTCATATTACACCGTTTAAAAAATATTGTCGTTCAAATCTTACCTATTTTCAAAACGTTGGTCTCAAACATGACAAGTTCAGATCAAACTGTTTCCTAAATGTCATTTGCTAAAATTCTCTTCCCAAAATGTCAAGAATACAAACAGTCTTCCAGGAAAATCAATAGGTCCGCCTATCGATTTTTCGCGCGAGTTTATTTGAGTGCTTAGTATGTACCAACTGCCGTTAATCGGTGCTACTTCTGGGGTCATTTAAGGACATGAACTTCTATCTGTAGAAGAAACCGTACGCAATTTGACAAGGGAGTTGTCCCTGATTTGACTGAGTTCTATTTTTCGTCAAATGGTAAAACGGGCCTTTTTTGAATGTAGGATATACAGTCAATCCATTTTGTGCACATCATGCGTATTTTTTGTTATTGCTGTTTAATAATGGGGGTTAAAATGTTGTAGAGTCGATCGATACATTATTTCTGTACATAATGCGTGTTTAAAAATAGGGTGGTTAAAATGTGATATATTACAATGGGGTATCTGTGAAGATGTTTGCATGGCAAATCGATATCAATAGTATGAGAAGAAAATTGTTCATAATCCATGTGTATATTGGATCAATATAGATCCTTAATTTAAATGTCCTTGTGTTTGACAAAGAGAACCGATCAATACATCATTTCTGTACACAATGAGTGGTCAAAGTGGAATGATATAACAATGGGGTATCGGTGAAGATGTTTGCATGGCAAATCGATATCAATAGTATGAGAAGAAAAAATGTGTGTTTATTGGATCAATATAGATCCTTTGTTTGAATGTCCTTGTGTTTGACAACGAGAACCGATTGATACATCATTTCTGTACATTATGCGTGGTCAAAGCACTGTATGTTTTAATAATTCTATGTTTAACAATGGGGTATCTGTGAAGATGTTTGCATGGCCAAAAATAGACCGATCGATACATCATATTTGTACATAATGCGTGTTTAATAATAGGGTGGTCAAAAATTATCTGTGAAGATGTTTGCGTGGCATATCGATATCAATAGTATGTGAAAAAAAAACATTCATAAACCATGTGTGTTTATTGGATCAATATAGATCCTTTGTTTAAATGTCCTTGATGTTTGTTACCATGGAATAAGGCATGAAAGACGAATATTCAATAATGGTATTGGTCCATCACATGCGCAACAGATTTACGTTATTTTGAATCCATCCGATTGGTCACCTAATAGTGGTGTGATGACCATATATGGCAACAGTATTGAATGTCATTCAAAACTGAACATTTAAAAGCAGGCTGAAGATTTTGTTTTATCATTCATTCGTTAGCGTTCGTCAGCTGCACTAATAACCACAACGTGTTATTATATATTGAGTTATAACGTGTTGACATTTCGTGTTATACTTACTGTGGTGTATTGTGTGCATACTGCGCGTGTTTTGATTACCATGACTCACTATAAGGAGAAATACCAATCGTCGTTTAGGAGAACAGCAGGGGTGGTGGACTATGAGCCTGATCCTGAGGACAATGAGTTGCTTTTGGGGTCACCCAATTATGAGATGCAAATGGATATGGAGGGGTGGGATATCGATGAACCAAACTACGAAGAGCAAATGGACATGGAAGAATGGGACGTTGATTCCCAAGAACGTCAACCGACCACCGACGAACTGGTGGCTCGAAGTGGGGCTACATTGCCGCAGGAACTCGACCAATTCGTTGACCACTTGGTACAACAGTACAATGTCGGAGAACAAATAGGAATGGGTGGCAACGTTGAAAATCGAAAGGGGGTCAGAGGAGAACAGAACAAGTTGGAGAATATGGACGTAGAAGGCAACGAAGTGGGGAACGAGGACGTCACTGCCTAGAGCTGCTATTACATCGTCGAGACTCGAGGACGTCAGATTCCAAGGTACCATTCTGAAACCAACGAACAGGTGATTCGTTTTGAGGGGGAGAGAATTGCCGAAGCAGCCAACTGGTCAATAGAGAGGGAGACGTCTTCGTTGCCTTACACGCCATTTTCGAAACTTTGATCGAACGACCGGTCCAAGGTTTGCAGCACACGATCGTGTGGGTTTTGAAACTCACGCACCGGCGTTAGATATCCCGATATGGATTTAACTCATGCGGAGAGACCAAGTAATTGTTCAACGTATCCTATCCGTTATCATTCGAGTACTAAAATCCAAGACTACTTTCGTACTCGACGGCAATGTTGAAATCCGAGTCCTCCACATCAAAATGCCTTGGGGAAGCGGACGCAATAACATAAAAGAATGGAATCAAAGAAAACGATCCATCATCCAAATTACGAACAACGACCACCTCTGTTTAGCCCGAGCCCTCGTGACCGCCAAAGCTCGCATCGATAAAGAGACCAATTTTACTGTCAACTGGGAAAACATTCGTCACGGTAAATGTGAGCAAACGAGACTCGCCAGAGAGTTACACGAACAAGTCGGCGTGGCGCTTGGACATTGTGGGTTGGACGAAGTCAACCAATTCCAAGCCGTGTTGCCTGACTACCAAGTGAACGTCCTTACGACGAATCCCCACGACTTGTTTGTGTTCCAAGGGCCTTCTCGTGAGAAACAGCTTTATCTACTTTACCACGATGCTCATTTTGACGTTGTTGCTTCACTACCGAGATTATTGGATGTGGCCAACTTTTGCGATCGCTGTCTGAAAGGGTATCACCACTTTAAGCATCACCGTTGCCGTAACGTCTGCGAGTGCTGTTTCAATGCAGGGAAGGAGGAATGCCAATTGACTGAATGGATACATTGTAAAGATTGCGACCGATCCTTCGAGAGTCCGACATGTTTTGCTAATCACAAGAAGATCCCGAAAAGAAGCAAAGTCACAATCAAACCTAAACCCAAGACACCGCCACGTACGATCTGTCAACGCATCCGTCGTTGCCCTACTTGTGGTACCACTGTTAAAGATCAACACAAATGTGGTCACCGTTACTGTCGAATTTGCCAAAGTTACCAACCAAACGACCATCTTTGCTACATGCAAGTAATTAAGGAGAGAGGAGAAGCAGGAGGACACGTTGAAATCGATGACGAAGAGGCTCGAGTTATTCTCGGTCTGGAAGACGAGGTAGAGGAGGAAGAAGAGACCCTCCCGTTGAAATACATTTTCTTCGATTTCAAATGCATTCAAAAAGATAAGCTCGACAACGGTGGTTACATGCATGTGCCGAAGTACTGTGTGGCGCATCGTGTTTGTTTGACTTGCATCCACGACAATGATATCCGTCTAGGCTGCGAGACATGTGGCGCGCGAGACACCTTTTTTTAAGAAGAAATACTCAAAAAGACTTTTGCCAATGGTTACTTTCCGCAGAGAACAAAGGTGCCACGGCTATTGCACACAATATGAAAGGATACGATGGCCATTTCATTCTCGACCACATGAACAACATCGGAATGTGCCCCAATGTCGTGATGAACAGATTCAAACTGATGAATATAGACTTGAAAAAAACAGTCAGAAATAAGAAAAAGAAAGATGTCATTACCCTGAGGATCATTGACTCGTGCAACTTCATTCCGGCTCCGCTCTCATCCTTTCCCAAAACGTTCGGATTGACAGAAATGAAAAAGAAAGATTTCCCGTACCTTTTTAACACCAGAGCTAATGAAAATTACGTCGGTTCATGGCCTGCAGTTGATACCTATAATCCCGGTCACATGAAACCTGCTCAACGTAAACAATTTCTCGTCTGGTATGAGGAGCAGAAGACCAAGATTTTTGACATGGCTCGAGAAATGTACCAGTACTGTTGCAGCGACGTAGAACTGCTTCGTCGAGGATGTTTGCGTTTCAGAAAAGTGTTTTTGGAGACCACCGGAGAAGATCCATTCGAAGAATGCATCACTATCTCCATGGCCTGCATGCGGATCTTTCGACAAAAATTCCTACGCCCTAAAACGATCGCTCTGGTTCCTCATCGTGGTTACGATAATGACACCCAATCCGTCAAAGCTCTCTAATGGTTGAAATGGCTGGAGCACCGAAACGGTCAACGCATTCAGCATGCTCGGTCTCGTGGAGGAGAATAACACATAGGGTCTTACAAAGTTGACCGGCTGGGATGAGGCGTCAAATATCGCCTTCAAGTTCTACGGTCGTTTGTGGCATGGTTGTCAAACCTGCTACCCAAGAAGAGATCAGAAACTGCCAGGTGTCGAAATAACCGTCGAGGATGCTCTCATTAAGCTCAACCGACGACAAGAGTGGTTGATTAACGAAGGTCGCCGTCAAGGCTGGCAATTAGTGGAGATCTGGGAGTGCCAGTTCCGAGATGACTGGCGAGGAATCCGTTGATGAAAAACTTTATCGATAACCTGAATCTGACATCACCGCTCCAATTAAGGGATGCTTTCTTCGGAGGACGCACCAATGCCATTAAACTGCACCATGTCGTTGTAGACGATGAAAAAATTAAATACATCGATGTCTGCTCACTTTAACCGTGGGTCAACAAATACTGCAAGTATCCTATCGGCCATCCTACTATCATTAAGACCCCGAACACGACCGATGTGAGTGACTATGAAGGACTGATCAAATGCACTGTCCTACCTCCTCGTGGTCTGTACCATCCCGTACTCCCGTATCGATGTCAAGGAAAACTCTTGTTCCAACTATGTGCCACCTGCAGAAACACTAGCCAAAGAACCATGCAATTACCACGAAGATCAACGCGCTCTCCATGAAACTTGGGTGAGCTGTGAGCTGCAGAAAGCTGTAGAGATGGGGTATCGCCTTATACATGTCGAAGAAGTGTGGCATTTTAACCAAACGGTACGTTACGACCCCTCAACCGGAGCAGCAGGTTTGTTCACGGCTTATATCAACACGTTCCTGAAAATAAAACAAGAAGCGAAGGGATGGCCTCCAGGAAATGACACCGAAGAGCAACGTCGCTAGTACATTAACGATTACGAAGCTCTCAAAGGTATCCGACTCGACTCACAAAACATCGAAAAAAACGAGAGAAAGCGTGCCTTGGCTAAGCTGATGTTGAACTCCTTCTGGGGAAAGTTTGGTCAAGGCAACACACTCACCAAGACAGAGTTTGTCAACACCCTGGAAGGGTTCTACAAACTGCTGATGGACAAATCCAAAGAAGTGAAATATGTGCAGTTCAACAATAAGTTCACCGCCAGGATCCAGTGGGTCGACACCGATGAGTATATTGAGGTGTCACCTAACACCAACATATTCAATGCAGCCTATATCACGGCCCACGCCCGCCTCAAACTTTACAGCTACCTGGAAAAACTAGGGGAACGCGTGGTCTACTTTGACACCGATTTAATCGTCCACGTCCATCGACCCGGAGATTGGCAACCACCCGTCGGAAACTTTCTGGGCGACATGACCGATGAGCTCGAAAACCTTACGGTGTCGGGAGTTACATCACCAAATTCGTACCGGGAGGTCCAAAGAACTACGCTTACAAAGTGCACCCAACCAAAACTGACGCCGTCATTGTCGGAGAATGCAAAGTGAAGGGCATCACTCTGACCAACAATGCCATTTAAATGGTTAACTATACAGCGATGAAAAATATGGCCAATCATGTGGATCCAGGAACCGGTAGGGCTTGGGGTGATGATGAAGAAGTCATCGTTCCCGTCCACTACTCTCACCGCATCCAGAGAGACGGTCCCGGTAAAGTTCTCACCAGAGACATATCCAAGGAATATCGACTAATCTATACAAAACGCGTCATTCAGCCAGATCTCACAACCCTCCCGTACGGGTATTAAACCCTTCATCCCACAAGTAACCTTACATAAAAAGGACAGGTTCGTCAACGACAATTGGGTGATTCAATTAGACCACACTGCTGAATGCCAACATTCGTAACTCAAATCCGATGAAACCCTGATGAGGGCGGAAGGAGGGAAAAGAGCTACAATGGCTTGCCTCCTACGATATCCTGCGTTGGTTGGGGCAGGTATTTTACAATCACCTGACACACTCCAGTCAGGAAAAGCCATACACCTCGCTAAAAGGACTCTTCGAGACAATCGAGACTATCCTGTGACGGCAATTCGATGACCCAGAGGAAACAAATCTCAGGGGCCGCTATACAGGTAGTGGCCAATCAGAAGCTCCGTCGTCGAGAATATCTTGTGACATTAATCCGATAACCCAGAGGGAAAAAATCTCAGGGGCCGCTATACAGGTAGTGACCAATCAGAAGCTCCGTCGTCGAGAATATCTTGTGATAGGCAATCCAATGACCCAAAAGAAAAAATCTCAGAGGTCGCTATACAGGTAATGATTGGCTGAAAATCTCAGAGGTCACTATGCTGCCCCGACCAATCCGATGACCAAGAGGGAAAAGCTCAGGGGCCGCTATACAGACCCTGATTAATCCAAAGTTAGCATTAAGTATATGCAAATGAATAAAAAATCTTAGAGGTCAATATACAGACCCCGACCAATCCGATGACCAAGAGGAAAAGCTCAGGGGCCGCTATACAGGCCCGGACTGTCCAGAGTTAGCATTAAGTATATGCAAATGAATAAAAATCTCAGAGGTCAATATACAGACCCCGACCGATCCGATGACCAAGGGGCCTGTATAGTGTCCTCTTACTACTGGGAGTGGAGAGGGGGGGGGGGCACTATTATTTTACCCTTTTCTGAAGGACAATTAACAGATTAAATACTTCTTAGCAAACAGAAATTGGAAAATTGCATAATCTCATACTGAGAAATGTTGGTCCAAAGGTTGGAAATATTTTTAAAGAAGTGATTTAACTGATTGTTGATAACAACATCAGTGGCGAATGCAAGGGGATGCAAATGATGGCTAGCTAAGCCACCCCTCTTCTCTAGAAAAATATGTACATATCCCTAGGCATATGGTCTAACACATCATGCAGACCTGACTACTTTTCTTACACTAAGAGAGAAAGAGAATAAGCTGATAAGAAGATACCGATATACGATAGCCTATAATGAAAATATTCAATCACTGCCAATAATGCTTATGGCCGTAAAGGCCCATTTTACTCAGGGAACGGTGACTTTATCAATTTAGGGCCGACTCGAACACTTGGTTGGTGTACCAAGGTTTACAACGTCCTATCTGGAGTCCATTGGAGTATTTACGTCAAGACGCCCACTGCCGTTTTATTAACTAGTCGTGAAGCACTGTTTGGAGACCCACCGGGAATCGAACCCGGAACGTTAGATTAGAAAGCTGAAACTTTACCGCACTACCACGGAGGTCTTATGAATTTGAGAATAAACATTTTAACCTCAGCAGTGCATGGCTCACCAAGAGCTTTTGGCTCAAATATAGTTTTTGGATTAACCAGAGTTTTGAGCTTAACCAAAAAATTTGGCTAAGGAAGGAGGGGGGACGGCAGTGGCGTAGCCAAGTGCGGACGAGGAGGCAATCTCCCCTCCCCCCCTCCTTATTATTTTAATCCGTCGATTCAGATTCATTGGGGCACTTTCTCGGAGAAAGCTTCTGGGGGCTTCGCCTCCTGGGACCCTACCTGGGCTTCGCCCCTGGACCCCACCAGGGGCCCTTAAGCGGTCCCCTAATACCCACGCCGACAAGTCCAGAGCTTTGCGCTTTGATTTTGTATATGGTGTATTATAGCTCTCTTCGATATGAATCATGACTTGTATAATACACCTTCTTACTATACGTTGTGACATACGTTATTGTTTTGTAAGAGCTTCTGGGGGCTTCTCCCTCTCGATTCCTATCGGGGCTTTGCCCCTGGACCTCACCAGGATTTCTTAAGCGTGTTCCTGGACCCACGCCGACAAGTCGAGCACTTTGTACTTTAATTTTGTGTTTTGCATATGGTGTATTATAGCTCTCTTTGACATGAATTTTGACTTGTATAATACACCTTCTTATTATGCGTTGTGACATACTTTTTTGCCCTTGAAATGTAATTTTTTTTAAAGCTGCACCCCACGCCGACAAGTCGAGTGCTTTGCGACTTGATTTTGTGTTTTGTATATGGTGTATTATAGCTCTTTTTGACATGAATTTTGACTTGCATAATACACCTTCTTACAATGCGTTGTGACATACTTTTTTCCCCTTGAGATGTCAATTCTTTAAAGCTGGACCCACGCCGACAAATCGAGTGCTTTGCGCTTTAATTTTGTGTTTTGTATATGGTGTATTACTGTATTATAGCTCTCTTTGACATGAATTTTGACTTGTATAATACACCTTATTACTATGCGTTGTGACATACTTTATTGCCCTTGAAATGGTTTTTTTTAAAGCTGGACCACACGCCGACCAGTTGAGTGCTTTGCGCTTTGATTTTTTGTTTTGTATATGGTGTACTATAGCTTTGTTTGACATGAATTTTGACTTGTATACTACACCTTCTTACTATGCGTTGTGAACTACTTTTTTGCAATTGAAATGTCAATCTTGTGAGAGCTTCCGGGGGCTTGGCCCCTCGATTCATACTGGAGCTTCGCCCCTGTACCCCACCAAAATCATTTAAGCGTGTCCCTGGACCTATGTTGACAAGTCGAGCGCTTTGCGCTTTGATTTTGTGTTTTGTATATGGTGTATTATAGCTCTCTTTGACATGAATTTTGACTTGTATACTACACCTTCTAACTATGCGTTGTAATATACTTTTTTTTTCCCCTTAAAATGCCAATTTTGTGAGAGCTTCCGGGGGCTTCGCTCCTTCGATTCCTACCAAGGCTTCGCCCCTGGACCCCACCAGGATCCCTTAAGCGTGTCCCTGGACCTATGTTGACAAGTCGAGCACTTTGCGCTTTGATTTTGTGTTTTGTATATGGTGTATTATAGCTCTCTTTGGCATGAATTTTGACTTGTATACTACACCTTCTAACTATGCGTTGTAATATACTTTTTTTCCCCCTTAAAATGCCAATTTTGTAGAGCTTCCGGGGGCTTCGCTCCTTCGATTCCTACCAAGACTTCGCCCCTGGACCCCACCAGGATCCCTTAAGCGTGTCCCTGGACCTATGTTGACAAGTCGAGCACTTTGCGCTTTGATTTTGTGTTTTGTATATGGTGTATTATAGCTCTCTTTGGCATGAATTTTGACTTGTATACTACACCTTCTAACTATGCTTTGTAATATACTTTTTTCCCCTCAAAATGCCAATTTTGTGAGAGCTTCCGGGGGCTTCGCTCCTTCGATTCCTACCAAGGCTTCGCCCCTGGACCCACCAGGATCCCTTAAGCGTGTCCCTGGACCCACGCCGACAAGTCGATCGCTTTGCGTTTCGATTTTGTGTTTTGTATATAGTGTATTATACCTCTCTTTGACATGAATTTTGACTTATAATACACCTTCTCACTATGCGTTGTGACATACTTATTTTTCCTTGAAATGTCAATTTTGCGAGAGCTCCCCGAGACGCGTCTTTTTTTCTGCAAACCAGAATTGCCATTACAGATTTGTTCAGTCAATCATATACAAGAATGACAATGACGTAATTAAATATGAATATTCATATACAACGTTAGGATGTTTAACGTTGCATATTCATATATGTTGGCAGACACCATCTGAACTGCTGTATATATATATATATATATATATATATATATATATATATATATATATATATATATATATATATATATATATATATATATATATATATATATATATATATATATATATATATATATATATATATATATATATATATATATATATATATATATATATATATATATATATATATATATATATATATATATATATATATATATATATATATATATATATATATATATATATATATATATATATATATATATATATATATATATATATATATATATATATATATATTAATGTATATTAATGTGTTTTTCCTAAAGTAAATTTCGCAACTGTTAAATTATTTGAGTGAAAATGACTAAGATTTAAAACTTCAAACTAGCCATTTCTAGTACTTTTGGCTGTCATTACGTCATGTTTGTGCAAATTGCAAAGGCATATCCAGAAACTAGGATGCATGTTACACGCTTCTCCAGTGTAAACTTGAAACTTTTTGTCCAAAAAAGAAAATAATATGGGACTTAAGAAGTTAGGGCCTAATAAAACAAACAATGAAACTCACTACGACTACGCACTCCACCTTAAAAAAGGGAGCTTTCAATTTGCAGGGTATTCTATATTTACTCCCATACTTCCATAGTGCAAACACTGCTGTAACTTTAATGCAAGAGAAAGTCGCTTAACTACAACTTTTTAAATTATGTCTTAATTTTCATACAAGAAGCGAGTCTTAGAACTTTACTCAGAACACCACTTACCGAGATAGTGTTAACTACTTCCTCGATATTCAAAGGAGGATTCGCTTCGTAGCACATTTTAAATTGTGCCATATCTGTAAGTGTCGGGTTTTTTTCATTGTTTTCCGGCAAAGTAATGTTATTCACTCGAGGTCATGGAATTACTAAGTCCCAAATTATTTTGGAAGACGAATGTCATAAGTTGTATATGAATATTCAAATCTAATTACGTCATCGTCATTCTTGTTTATAATTGGCTAAAAAAATATGTAATGGCAATTCTGGGCTGCAGAAAAAAAAGCGCCCCTGGGACTTACCAGGGCCCTTTAGCGGGCCCCTGGACACCACGCCGACAAGTCGAACGTTTTGCGCCCGAAGTGACACCTTTAGTGTCACTTTAACTATACCACTAAATATCGTGTCGGTTCAATCCAATCCCCCTACCCCCTTTCCCCTACCCCCTCCCCTCCCCATATAAAAATGGCTATTTGGGGTGATTTTGGATGCGATTCTAACGATAAAATTTACTCAGATAAGCTCAGAGTTAACATTTCTAAACAGGCAGAATGCAAATAGAAACAATTATGGCAAACATGTGGGGTCTGGGGTGAAGTCCTGCTATAGCGTCCAAGACAGCAAGGGTGAAGCCCGGATGCGATAAAGATTTCTTGCTCGTGATACCTCCGAATGGCTTCAAATCAAGACACAGACCGTGGCAAAAATTTAATTCAAGAAAACTAGAAAATTCTAACTCTACTTGTAACCTTAAAATCAACTAAGATCAGATGATACTGCATTTGGATTACAATTTATAAACAGGTATAGGAAAATTTTCTCTGAAAATGTCAAATGTTCGGACAAAATATTATTGGACATAATCCTGTATTGGGATAAACAACTTATAAAAGGATTACAAATGCGTCATGGTGGCAAGCCGACAAATTGTTAACTGCATTTACTGATATAGTGAGCTTCCATCAATTTTCGAATCACAATTTTTCTTGCGAATTCTCTGGTATATCCTATGAGAATGAGTGACGCAGGTGGCGTACTCGGGAGCGGGTGATTTATGGAGACAGGAGAGGTTGTAGGGATGGCAGGAATGATAGATGCACGACTGGCTGGATGTTGCAGAGTTTGCTATCCATGTGGGTATCCGAAGTTGATTGTCGTGACGATCATGGGAAAACAATAAGCGGTATGATATCAGCAAGTGTTTTGGAAAAGGGGTTAGCGGGAGGTTGAGAGCTGAGTTGAGCAGCTAAAGTTGATTTGTCACATTAGTTCTATGCTACCTGTAAGATGACTTTAGTTTTGTCTGAAGGTGGCACAAAGCTATTTATTGCACTATGGAAACTTATCAAGTCAGGGGTCCTTTTTGTACCAAAAAGCGGAAGACACTTTTTTGAAGTACATCTCGTCAAGTGTGGTCAAAGTTATAGTCAAGACATATCCATTCTCTACCATTACTTAATTTTTAGCTTCACCTTGAAAATAGTTTGATTAGCCTTTTATCTCGGCGTTCACATTTTGGACTTACAGAGCAATACCCAACTAGTTCTATGCTACTTGCTACTAAGAAATCCTTTAGAACCTCACCTAGACCCTTATTAGCCTGTCAGGCTTTCGCACACGAACCCCACAATTTTGCACGAATTTTCTGTTTAAGGGAAAACATTTCGACTAACCCAACTGCTTATCCTGGTAGATTTTAAAGTACAATTTAATTTTGGAAGTTTGTGTCGATTTTCAAAAATCAAAGCTTTTGAGGGATACACCCTCTTGTCCCAATGCCTCGACCCTGAACCCGCCAGGAGCTCTCAGTCAGGTCCACGATGGTCATCATACTTAGTGGGAAATGAATTATTTATCTCCTCCGTCTGGTATCAATAGCTTGAAGCTTGCGAGGGAATTGACAAATAAAATCATTTGTAATCCTGTCATCAAGGAAATTCCTGGTATGTTGCTTTTAAATCAATGATATATCCAAAAACATTTGCAGAGACACAAGAAGAAGACAGAACACAAACTATTTCACATGTATTATTTATCTTTTTTAATCATATCAATCTCCAAGTTAAACATATCCACACAGGATGACAATATAACTTTAAAATAATAAAATGACCATCATTACAACATTTTTCTTTGATACGCAGTTCAAAAAAGCAGTAATAGAAGGTGACTCGGCGCCATCCCTCCCCTCCCCTTCCTCCCTCCTCCCCTTTACAAACCTGGATCAATCATAAAACAATTTGCACTATTGGAAACAAAGGTCATTTGTGGATGCATTTATTATAAGCAATCTTGAAAAAGGTGTGAAGTAATAATTTGAAACTAAAAGTTGCACGTTGGTGGTTTTCATATGAAAGTGGCTTTCGCCATCGATACAATCAATATCCCCTTTCATGTGAAACCCCATTCTTACACATTGTACCCCATTCAACTCCCTCTATTTCACCAATCATATTGTTTATTGATGTACAACGATTGTTATGGAACTTTGTTGTGCTGTTTTTAGACAATAATGGGATACAAACCTTTTGCACATAAACATCTTTAACATTTTAATTAGAAAAACGTTTCTCATCTTCAAATTTGTAAAGAAAGATATCAATGACAACATAATCATTATTACATATGCTTAGAATCTTTCCATCTATAAAACTCTGTCAATACATAATTTACCAACTGCACGCCGCAGTGGCATGACTATGGGGTGGGAGTGGGGTATATACCCCATCCCCTACTTATCACAATATTGGTCACAAACCTAATAGTGTTTACAGTTAAATCATTAAGAAAATCCTCTTAAGCTATTTTTGAAATCTTGGTTTAGTTTGTTGATGTTAACGGCACCGCGACAGTCAGAGGCAAATGTGCCAAGACGGTGTTTATAAATTCTGGTGTAAAAGTTGGGATAGTGAGGAGATGTAAGGTTTGTAAGGGTGATAAAAGGGAAAGGCTGAATGTGAGAGAAAAATTTAGGAGACAAAAAAAGGGCTGTAAGGTTAGGTGTAGAAAGGAAAAACCTTGACAATCAAATCATCAATAGGGACAATTGAGCCAAAATTAAGGGTAATTTCCTGTTTGTTTGTTTGGGAGATGGGTGTCTTTTTTCACCCCAGAACCCCCTTTATTTTCTCATTCTCCTACCCCCACTTTTTGTTCATGTTTAGTTGAACCCTCACTCACACCCTTCTCCACATTTCAGCTGTAGCCTGAAAGGCATTAGGATGTACGGATTTTCTTATGAAACAAAAGTATTTCTTAGTTAAAGGATTAGTTTAGTGATGGAGCAAGTTAATCTAATATGAAAGAAGACTTCAAAAGAAACAAAATGAAAAGAGCATTCAAATATCTTATTTGCTGAGATATTTAAGTTTCAAGTTCTGTATAATTTGTGCAGAAATTATTGAAATCAGACTAGTTGTGATGTCAGATTTCTAAAAGTCTTTATGTATTCTATCACGTTTTTCCCAGCTAATATGTTTTAAAAAACATGGGATATGTCGGGGAAGTAGCAAAACAGAATCTAGAAAAAGTTTTTATAATTTGCAAAACAATTACTGTAAAAACAATTCAAACAGTACAAAAGTTAAATCAATTTTCGTTACAATATTCAACAATTGTTAAGAAAGTGAGAATGAGGAAGCCAATCTTTCATAGTAGACTTACTACACCAGTCGTTTCTATACAGATAAGAAGAACTTTAAACTTGAGTATCTCCTTAATGGAATAAGCTTTGGAACCATTTTGTTTTTGTTAGTTCTCTTTCAAATAAGAGTAACTTTTTTGACCACTCAACTAATCCTTTAACCAATGTTTAATGATTACAAATTGCTCATTATATTAAAAGAGACATATTGTATAAGTTAAACCAGAACCAAAAGGTTTTGTGGTTGCGATGCTTTTTTCATATGCTGATTGATTTGCAAGTTTCTTATTAACTGTCATGTCATTGCATATCATAAAATATTTGTTCCATGATATTTATTTATAAGCCACGACCACCATGCATGATGCAGATCAATAAAATAGACATACCTATTGACAACACTAGTATGTGCACAATAATTAACATTATCATAGCAAGTATGATGCAAAACAGACATATGGTTGCTCATGTATATTTAAAGAATTTTAGGTTAAGCCCCGCCTACTAATTAATATGCATGGTATCACCAACAAAACTAATAAAGTACATCCACAGACCATGGGCTATCTGTGTATCACATATGACTTGAATCCAGTTTCTCATTCTTTAGAGGCCGTGACTACAAGCTCTTTTCAGCAAAATCACATTATGCCCCGCCCACTATGCATATCAATGAAATTTAAAGTTTTTATACTATAAACATGTACACACTAGCAAACATCATAACTGTACAAAATATGAAACACAACATATGTATGGTTGTTAATTTATAGACATTTCAAGATTTTTCAGATATGCAATTCTTAAAATACGGGCATTTCAAGATTTTTACATTAAGCCCTGCCAACTCATTAATATGCATGACATCACCACCAAAAACAATAGGGCACATCTACTGACCATGAGGCTGTATGTATGTATCTATATGGGGTTAAGCCCCACCTACTATGCATACTAATGAAATCCTACGTTTTATATCATAAACATGTGCACATTAATTAGCAAAGATCATTATTGTACCAAATATGAAACAAAACATGTGGTTGTTATAATATTAGTGTTTAAAAAAATACATTAAACCCTGCCTACTCATTAATATGCATGATATCACCACCAAAACAATAGGGCACATCTAAGGACCATGGGCAATCTGTGTATGACATATGACTTGAATCCAATTTGGTTTTTTCAATTTAAATATTGTGTTTACAAGCTTTTTTCAGCAAAATCATATTATGCCCCGCCCACGGGCCACTATGCATATTAATGAAATTCAAAGATTTTATACTATAAACATGTACACACTAGCAAACATCACAACTGTACAAAATATGAAACACAACATATATACGGTTGTTAAAATATAGACATTTCAAGATTTTTAAGATATGCGGTTGTTAAAAAACGAGCATTTCAAGATTTTTACATTAAGCCCTGTCTACTCATTACTATGCATGACATCACCACCAAAAACAATAGGGCACATCTACAGACCATGGGCTGTATGTATACCACATGTGCACTGTACCGTTTTTGAGATATTGTGTTTACGAGCTAGCCGTCACATACACACACCCACATACACCATTACATACATACATACATACATACATACACACACACACCATAATGGCCGCATAGGTTCCTCATGCTATCGCATCAAAACTTCAAATAAATCTGAGAAAGAACTTTAGCAATAAACTTAATAAGCATAAGGTTAAATTCTGCATTTGTGAATGCAATTTTTCTTACACATACACATTTCATGAAATCATTAACATTTGCAGTGGCTCACTTTGCTTTCAGAAGTCAAATATGAAATAGGTGATTATGGGGTGACTATGCCTGTATCTGTCTGACTTCGAACTGCTCTTTCACAAAATGTAATCACAAGAACCCGTTACACAATGCATTATGCAACTAACAAATGTCTAACAATTATAAACTCAATTTTTGAGTCATTGATATAAATTAACACCACACTAAAATGTATGTCATTCAAGCTAAATCTTGCAGGAATGTCGCAAATAAAAGAAAGAATGTGATGATCTCATACTATATTCTGCAGCCAAAAAAATATAATAAAACAATATGAGACAAATCATTTTTGATTATATCATACACTGTACTCGCATATTTAATTAAGTTGAAAGGTATATGGACAGCTACGTAAATCTCCTTCATCTCTTATTTAGTTTTAATTGTTGATTGTAAGTTTGGCTAAATTCCTAAATAAGATCCTAAAACTCATTAACAAAATCAACTAATCTCTTTCAAAGAAAAGGTACATGGTTAAATAACAAATCATTTAGAAAAGAAATGAGAGAGGTATATCCAATGTCTACACTGTCCACATATCTTGAAGTGGATCAGGTTTCTCAAAAAATGATCAAACTGTTTCAATTTGGTCCTTTCCATTATCTCCTCCACTTTGCAAAATGATGAAAATGAAATACCACTATCTTGTGTTTTGTCTTGTGTTCATATGCTTACATAATCTTTTCATGTCACATATTGCTATGATTTTTGTTCTTCACAAAATGGGTTTAGCTGTTTAATTGAAATATATTCAAAATATCAATGTAACAGACAAAACAATTTAAAGTTTAAATACTAGAGGTGTATGCATTTTGATACTTATAATATCAAGCATTTTCCAGATCTACAATAACATTATCATGTGATGAAATTGATGAATAGAATAAACAAAAACACAATATTGAATCATTGAATCAAATTGTTGATAGTCTCAACTAATAAGATTAAAAATTGATCAGAAATCAACAAAATCAATGTCCAGCATTTCAACTTGGAAACCAGTTTTAATGGTTGGTTGGTTGGTTTACCAAGGTTTATAATGTCCCAACAGACCTCCATTGGAGTATTTACATCAAGACGCCCACGCCGTTATATTATTCAGTTGTGGAGCACTGATTGGAGACCCACCAGGAATCAAACCCAGAAGGCTAGATAGAAAAGCTAAAGCTTTACCGCACTGCCACGGAGGTAAGTAAACCAGAAATACCCATAACAGATCTAGACCACAAAGCATGGGTTAAAGAAATATATAGGAATCTTAGTGTATGAATTTTTGTTTTAGGAGCCTATGAGGAGGATAATATGATCCATCTTCTAATGATATAATCATCCAGCTGTGTAACAAACTAGAAACTGCATCCAACAATAGAGCGTGTCGTCTTCTGCTATATTTCTCTTTCGAGTAAATACACAGATACATTTCTTAATGCTTTGTACAATGTACATTGTATTATCTACATTGTGCCAGTGGTGAAGTGTTCTGGTTCTTGTTGGTTCCTGATGCTATGATGACAAAGCAGTTTCCGCTTCTTTCCTCCTCGTTAGAAGTCGTTTCTTCCAAATCTATTTTGAAAAAACAAATTAGAAGACTAAAGAAGAAAAAAATTGATACTTCGTTTGTGGGATCAAATAATGGGCTATTATTTAAAACTGTGACCATTTAGTGTGTACACGCTAAACGTTCGCAAATGTACTTATCGTTTACTAATTATCGAGTTGCAAGTAATCGTTTTTCATAGTCAAGTCTTGCCGTTGAAAATCAATATCATTCAAATCACACACAAATTTGGCTGACAAAATTCCAATCAATGACTTTTTCTGTAAACCATCCGATTAGCATAATTCTTTTTAAATGCGAGAATCACAAATGCACAGTAATCTCCTATGAATGGGGATATTTTGCACTTTGATTTAACCAAAATCCGAGTAACTTGTGAAATACACCACGAATTTGCAGCAGTAAACAGTGAATTAGTGAAACTAACAATAGGCCCAGGCCATAACATCAGGCTTTAATCCCACTCATTCAAGACCCGTTTTACAAGTTGTTAAATCAACCCAAAAACACATGGTCAAAATACTTTAATTGTGACAATCAGTACATTTACATGAAAATTTTACCTGATGAATCAAAAAAATTTACAAGAAAGAAAAAATATTGCAAAATAATGAACAAAAAAAGGTTTAAACAGAGCTGAAATTCTGTGTGCTTCGCAAACATGGCGGCTAATATTTCTAGATGTCCGATATAACTGTATGAGCAATACTTCTGGGGTGGTGGCGTAGTTTTGAAATGTTTTACGGCAAGGTATCATAGTATGCATGATTTTCACAGACTGACAGAGAAAGCCCTCTTAAGTACGACAAAAAAGTTACATGATGTTGAGATCAAATGATAATGAAGGGAAGTTTTCTGTTCTTTCTAAACTGAATTTCCATTCCCATCTTCCATAAAAATGATGATTTATACTGTAGAAAGAAACTTTTCACAATTTGGAAAGCAAAATTCCAGCGTCTATTTGGGCAATGGAGTCAATACTTTGCCATACTGGTCACGTGATTATTTTACTTAGCATCATAAATTGAGAGCACTTTTGGTGTACTTCCGATATGTAAACGATAGATACACGCTTGCATTTTTTGGCGTGTACACGTTTACTCAAATCGTTCACAGCTCTACTACTATTGAGTTTTTTCAGTGAGTGCAGTAGTCCAGTGAAAAGGGCATCTGTCTCATACCAAAAAGGTACAGGGATCAAATCTCAGACAGGGTGCTGTGCTGTGTCCTTGAGCGTGACACTTTATCCCACTTGCTCTAGTTCACTCAGCTGTGACATGAGTACCAGTTTTGACTGGGAATTACACATGCGATAGACTGGTGACCCATCCAGGGGAGTCAAGAACTCTCATCCACTTAGACCCATGGAAACAGGGTATAAGCACCGACTCTATAAGCCCTATAAGCTTGATGAGATCTAACTTTTTAAGTAAGCTTTTCCCATTTGATCTTAGCTAGGAAATATTTCTTACTATAGAATACAATTAGATTTGCATAAAATGTTTGCCATTATTCAACTGTAAGACGACTTTCAATGGGATGAAGAAGAAAAAAAAATGATTATTTACTTCAAGCTATTATTTGGCACTGTCATGAAAGGATAGCACAAAGGGATTCAAAACCTGATATACAAGATTTAATCCAATAAATAGATGGGTACTAACCTTAATTAGCCCATAATTAAAAAGTCTTTTTCTTGTGTCTTCTTCGTACAGCCTACGGCTCTGGATTAAAAACACCATTGTTTCTTTTAATAACTCTCTTCAACCTGTGAACGAAAAAGACCAAAAATCAAAGGTGAAAACAAAATTAAGGAACAAGTGATCAATTTCCAACCAGGACATCATGCTCAACTATTTGGAGCTAGCATAAAGAAAGGGCTTTAGTAATGTGGCTAGACTGCTAGAAGGGGCAGTTGATTTCAAGTTACCTGAGCTTTGAAGGTTACGCTTATCTTTTCCCTTGATTCAGATTAACAACATTTTACTATAGACCTCAAAATATCTTTCGAGTTGTCCGAGATATTTCAAAACTAAATAGCAAATAGCTACGTTACTACCTCGCCCAGTAACTCATAAAACATATGAAAGCAAAGAAAATCAAAACAATTTTAGGATGAAATTTGGGTGGGCTTAGCATAAAGAGAAGGAATTCTAATATATATCAGGCATGTTGGAATTGCCAGGGGCAGGAGGTATGTACTCTATCGAGTGCTGAAATTCTAGTTTTATCTGAAAAGAGAGTGCTTTAGTGTATACAAAATTAGGTATGGATGTATGGAGAGCTTGAATATGGCTAACAAATTGTTTCCCTACTTACGTACATACCCAAGTGTGTTACATCAAACTAACAATTTTTTAAAGATGGCCTTGGTTTGGGCTTATGGTAAAGGTCAAATTCTTTTCTTTAAATCGTCTTCTTTTTTAAAACTTTGAGAAATGGCAGAGGGTTAAAAACAATAAATTTACATAAGAAAACAGAGGCTTTGTCTTGTCCATACATCACATCAAGAGTAACACAAATTTGCATATTTGCACAAAAATCTTCAAAAAACTGTAAAATGGCCAATTCTAAACTGATTTTGAAGATTTTGTTGGCTGTCTTCATGTTTTTTAGTAGATTTAAAATTATTATAGATAATGTTGCCCTTACCAGTCCATGTATCTTAAAGAATTAAAATATAACATTGAACTCAGCTTCAGAATATTTAGAAAAAGTTCTACATACCTTGAATTTAGTGCTTATACTATGCAGCTATGGGAGTTGTGTGTGGAGTGCCCCTTCCTGCATCTAAAGAATCCATGAAGCTGTTGAAAAAGTTATTAAGAACAAAGGAATTTCTACTGACTAGTTTAAGGGAAAGCTTGATAAAGGTACAAAAAGGTTTAGCACTTTGAGGCCTTTTGCAGAAGCACTATATATATATATATATATATATATATATATATATATATATATATATATATATATATATATATATATATATATATATATATAAATCAATGTATTATTATTAATATATTAAATGAAAAAATGAAAAACAAAATGGTGCACTTTGTGAGATTTTCTACAAATGAAATGTCTTTCAAGGAATATTCCCTTTCATTTCAATTTATATGCTTGAAGATTATTAAAGAAACATATTGGTGACTCAAACAACATGTTGATATCTTATTCCATCCATCTAAAAGTTATTTCATTTTAAAGATTTGGAGAGTGTGTTGAAAAGTGAATTTGCAGTGTGAAGTGAAATGTCATAGCTGCAGATCCATGGTAATTTGTTATTTCATTTCATTTTATTTGATGATCATTTATTTCCACATTATGCAATGTATACAAAATAGTGACAAAAAAAAAAAAAAAAAAGGAAAGTACATTTGAATTTTCAATATAACAAAAAAGATAAGTTTCTGGCTTTGTAACCAGTATTACTAATACATTGCAATGGAAAAGAAGAGAGAAAGAAGTTCAAAACTTATCTATAACTTTCCCCAAAACTTACATGTAGATTGAATTACAACAAATACAACAGTAAAATAATGTTATGCATTTTTAGAAAATAAAGGTTTGGTTTGTCAAATGTGCCAATTAATTACTAAGGTGCTTGAGTTAGGACAGAGAGGAGGGATAGTGGTAAGGAGGGAAACAGGGTGAATAAGGGAAAGATGTTAAGGTAATAAAAGGAAGATGAGGAAGGTAAGGGAAGAAAAAGGAGATTTAGATCAGATGGAATAAATTGCTGGTGTGGAGAAAGATGATGAAGTTGGAGGTAGGATTGTTCTTAAAAAGATCATAAATGGGAGGTGGTGAGGTGTGATGTGGAGAGGGAGAGGTGTGATCTGGCATTCAGGAATATGGGACAGGTTAAGAGGATATGCTTGATCGAGAGATCGGTATTGCATGTGGGGCAGAGAGGAGCAGGGGAACCAGAAAGTAGGTGAGAATGGGTAAGAAAGGTGTGGCCGAGGCGGATGCGGGTGATAACAACATCCTCCCTGCGGTTGCAACTGTGCAGGGGGACGTTGGTCCCAACTTTGGGTTTGATGGTGTGAAGTTTGTCACTTGTCTCAAGATTCCAGGAGTCTTGCCAGGTCTTAATGTGGTAGCTGGAAAGGAGAAACAGAGATCTGAGTATGGAATAGAAAAGGAGAGATGTGATTCGACAAAGCATTGTTGGCGGCTCTGTCGGCTCTCTCGTTGCCGGGAAGGCTGACGTGGCTGGGGATCCAGAAAATTATTTTTTTCCCTAAGGAGGAAAGATCGTGAAGTTTATTGAGGATTTGTAGGATGAGTGGATTGGACCAGAGCATGTTGAGAATGCCAGTGAGGATGAATTTAGAGTCAGAGAAGATGACAAAGCGGGGTGGAAGGAGAAAATAAAAATGTATTTTAGATTTGTATTTATTTAAAAAATTGGAATGTAAGGTACATAAGGAGATGGGCAAATCCTGGTCTTCCAAGGGACATGTTATACCCCATCTCAACAATTAATCAAACATGTTTCCAATAATTCAGAAACAAACAATTAATGTTCAAAGAAATACATATACACTGTTTTGGATACTTATGACATCATACTGCAGGTTGCGTTTTAGCACACTGGTAAAATTTTCAAAATGTAATAATTCACAAAGGAATAAGATATCAACTTGCATGGTTTTTACTCCAATTTGTTTCTTTAATGGTCCTCTTATCATATGAAAAAATGAAAATTCACAGAAATTTTCCTTTAAGAGGAAATAATATCAAAGTGAAATATTTTATGATTATCTCTAATAAATATATAATATATATAAAGAGTGGGGCAGGGTTACATTTTGCAGGGGCGAGATTAATTATGCAAATTAATTACACTATATTCAATCATTTCATTTGGGAGGCAACAGGGGGCAGGGTCTCTGAAAAAGGGCTCAAGCCGCCCTTCCCCACCCCCACCCCCCTTCCGACTGGCTACACCCTGCAAATCAGAGAGATGTGGGTGAAGAAAATACTGAAATCAGAAATTTGCAATAAAGCCAATGTTCTTAAAGTATTCCCATTTTTTAAAAATATTTCACTATTTGGTAGGTTCAGACTGGAATACATAACTTACTGTAAGCTACACATTGAGGAAATCATAAATGACATACAGCACTGTAATATTTCATGAATTTTCAAATACTTGTGTACTGTACTGTTGTTCACAATTTTTGCAGTACAGTATGTGAGTAGAAAAACATCGAAACTAAATGTTAATCAGGTAAAGCCTAACATTACGCTTTGCATGAAGTACAGGACACACCACCACCTTGTACTGTTGTATAAGTTGTGCAGAGGCGTGTTCCGCTTTTCGTTTTTGAAGGGCTTAAGCCAGGGGATATTGACGGCCAGTTTCAGATTAGTGAGGGCACAGGCATAGGAAGTTAGGGACCCCGGGAGGGCACAGGCGTAGGAAGTTAGGGACCCCGGGAGGGCACAGGCATAGGAAGTTAGGGACCCCGGGAGGGCACAGGCGTAGGAAGTTAGGGACCCCGGGAGGGCACAGGCGTAGGAAGTTAGGGACCCCGGGAGGGCACAGGCGTAGGAAGTTAGGGACCCCGGGAGGGCACAGGCGTAGGAAGTTAGGGACCCCGGGAGGGCACAGGCGTAGGAAGTTAGAGACCCCGGGAGGGTACAGGCGTAGGAAGTTAGGGACCCCGGGAGGGCACAGGCGTAGGAAGTTAGGGACCCCGGGAGGGTACAGGCGTAGGAAGTTAGGAACCCCGGGAGGGCACAGGCTAGGAAGTTAGGGACCCGGGGAGGGTACAGGCGTAGGAAGTTAGGAACCTCGGGAGGGCACAGGCGTAGGAAGTTAGGAACCCCGGGAGGGCACAGGCGTAGGAAGTTAGGGACCCCGGGAGGGCACAGGCGTAGGAAGTTAGGGACCCGGGGAGGGTACAGGCGTAGGAAGTTAGGAACCCCGGGAGGGCACAGGCGTAGGAAGTTAGGGACCCCGGGAGGGTACAGGCGTAGGAAGTTAGGAACCTCGGGAGGGCACAGGCTAGGAAGTTAGGGACCCCGGGAGGGCACAGGCGTAGGAAGTTAGAGACCCCGGGAGGGCACAGGCGTAGGAAGTTAGGGACCCCGGGAGGGCACAGGCGTAGGAAGTTAGGGACCCCGGGAGGGCACAGGCGTAGGAAGTTAGGGACCCCGGGAGGGCACAGGCGTAGGAAGTTAGGGACCCCGGGAGGGCACAGGCGTAGGAAGTTAGGGACCCCGGGAGGGCACAGGCGTAGGAAGTTAGGGACCCCGGGAGGGCACAGGCGTAGGAAGTTAGGGACCCCGGGAGGGCACAGGCGTAGGAAGTTAGAGACACCGGGAGGGTACAGGCGTAGGAAGTTAGGAACCCAGGGAGGGCACAGGCGTAGGAAGTTAGGGACCCGGGAGGGCACAGGCGTGGAAGTTAGGAACCCGGGAGGGCACAGGCGTGGGAAGTTAGGGACCCGGGAGGGCACAGGCGTAGGAAGTTAGGGACCCCGGGAGGGCACAGGCGTAGGAAGTTAGAGACCCCGGGAGGGCACAGGCGTAGGAAGTTAGGAACCCCGGGAGGGCACAGGCTAGGAAGTTAGGGACCCCGGGAGGGCACAGGCGTAGGAAGTTAGGGACTCCGGGAGGGCACAGGCGTAGGAAGTTGGAGACCCGGGAGGGTACAGGCGTGGGAAGTTAGGAACCCGGGAGGGCACAGGCGTAGGGAAGTTAGAGACCCGGGAGGGTACAGGCGTGGAAGTTAGGAACCCGGGAGGGCACAGGCGTAGGAAGTTAGGGACCCCGGGAGGGCACAGGCGTAGGAAGTTAGGGACCCCGGGAGGGCACAGGCGTGGGAAGTTAGGGACCCGGGAGGGCACAGGCGTGGGAAGTTAGGGACCCGGGAGGGCACAGGCGTGGGAAGTTAGGGACCCGGGAGGGCACAGGCGTAGGAAGTTAGGGACCCGGGAGGGCACAGGCGTGGAAGTTAGGGACCCGGGAGGGCACAGGCGTAGGAAGTTAGGGACCCGGGAGGGCACAGGCGTGGGAAGTTAGGGACCCGGGAGGGCACAGGCGTAGGAAGTTAGGGACCCGGGAGGGCACAGGCGTAGGGAAGTTAGGGACCCGGGAGGGCACAGGCGTGGAAGTTAGGGACCCGGGAGGGCACAGGCGTAGGAAGTTAGAGACCCGGGAGGGTACAGGCGTGGAAGTTAGGAACCCGGGAGGGCACAGGCGTAGGAAGTTAGGGACCCGGGAGGGCACAGGCGTGGGAAGTTAGGGACCCGGGAGGGCACAGGCGTAGGAAGTTAGGGACCCGGGAGGGCACAGGCGTAGGAAGTTAGGGACCCGGGAGGGCACAGGCGTGGGGAAGTTAGGGACCCGGGAGGGCACAGGCGTAGGAAGTTAGAGACTCCGGGAGGGTACAGGCGTAGGGAAGTTAGGAACCCAGGAGGGCACAGGCGTAGGAAGTTAGGGACCCGGGAGGGCACAGGCGTAGGAAGTTAGGAACCCGGGAGGGCACAGGCGTGGAAGTTAGGGACCCGGGAGGGCACAGGCGTAGGAAGTTAGGGACCCCGGGAGGGCACAGGCGTAGGAAGTTAGAGACCCGGGAGGGCACAGGCGTTGGAAGTTAGGAACCCGGGAGGGCACAGGCTAGGAAGTTAGGGACCCGGGAGGGCACAGGCGTGGGAAGTTAGGGACTCCGGGAGGGCACAGGCGTAGGAAGTTGGAGACCCCGGGAGGGTACAGGCATAGGAAGTTAGGAACCCCGGGAGGGCACAGGCGTAGGAAGTTAGAGACCCGGGAGGGTACAGGCGTGGAAGTTAGGAACCCGTGAGGGCACAGGCTAGGAAGTTAGGGACCCCGGGAAGGCACAGGCTAGGAAGTTAGAGACCCCGGGAGGGCACAGGCGTAGGAAGTTAGGGACCCCGGGAGGGCACAGGCGTAGGAAGTTAGAGACCCGGGAGGGCACAGGCGTGGGAAGTTAGGAACCCGGGAGGGCACAGGCTAGGAAGTTAGGGACCCGGGAGGGCACAGGCATAGGAAGTTAGGAGCCCGGGAGGGCACAGGCGTGGGAAGTTAGAGACCCGGGAGGGTACAGGCGTGGGAAGTTAGGAACCCGGGAGGGCACAGGCATAGGAAGTTAGAGACACCGGGAGGGTACAGGCGTAGGAAGTTAGGAACCCGGGAGGGCACAGGCTAGGAAGTTAGGGACCCGGGAGGGCACAGGCGTAGGAAGTTAGGGACCCCAGGAGGGCGTAGGAAGTTGGAGACCCCGGGGTGGGGGGCACAGGCGGGAGGGCACAGGCGTAGGAAGTTAGAGACCCCGGGAGGGCACAGGCGTAGGAAGTTAGAGACCCGGGAGGGCACAGGCATTGGAAGTTAGGAACCCGGGAGGGCACAGGCTAGGAAGTTAGGGGCCCGGGAGGGCACAGGCGTAGGAAGTTAGGGACTCCGGGAGGGTACAGGCGTAGGAAGTTGGAGACCCCGGGAGGGCACAGGCGTAGGAAGTTAGGAATCCCGGGAGGGCACAGGCGTAGGAAGTTAGAGACCCGGGAGGGTACAGGCGTGGAAGTTAGGAACCTCGGGAGGGCACAGGCTAGGAAGTTAGGGACCCGGGGGGCACAGGCGTAGGAAGTTAGGGACTCCGGGAGGGTACAGGCGTAGGAAGTTGGAGACCCGGGAGGGCACAGGCGTGGAAGTTAGGAATCCCGGGAGGCACAGGCGTAGGAAGTTAGAGACCCGGGAGGGTACAGGCGTAGGAAGTTAGGAACCTCGGGAGGGCACAGGCTAGGAAGTTAGGGACCCGGGAGGGCACAGGCGTGGGAAGTTAGGGACCCGGGAGGGCACAGGCGTGGGAAGTTAGAGACCCGGGAGGACACAGGCGTAGGAAGTTAGGAACCCGGGAGGGCACAGGCTAGGAAGTTAGGGACCCGGGAGGGCACAGGCATAGGAAGTTAGGAACCCGGGAGGGCACAGGCGTAGGAAGTTAGAGACCCGGGAGGGTACAGGCGTGGAAGTTAGGAACCCGGGAGGGCACAGGCATAGGAAGTTAGAGACACCGGGAGGGTACAGGCGTAGGAAGTTAGGAACCCCGGGAGGGCACAGGCTAGGAAGTTAGGGATCCCGGGAGGGCACAGGCGTAGGAAGTTAGGGACCCGGGAGGGCACAGGCGTAGGAAGTTAGAGACCCCGGGGGCACAGGCGGGAGGGCACAGGCGTAGGAAGTTAGGAACCCCGGATGGGCACAGGCTAGGAAGTTAGGGACCCCGGGAGGGCACAGGCGTAGAAAGTTCGGGACCCCGGAGGGCACAGGCACAGTAAGTTAGAGACCTCCGGAGGGTACAGGCGTATGAAGTTAGTAAGGACTTCCGGAAAGGGTTTCTATTTCCCGGTTGCATTGAATGCTTTATTTTGATGACAATTTGTGAAATAATTAACATAAAATTGAAGAATTTTCCTTGAAATTGATGATTTTTTCTCAGAAATTGAAGATTTCATTAAAATTAGGAAAATTTCAAAAAAATGAATGAAATGGACTAAAAATCGACGAAGATTTTCTTAAAATTCATGAAAATTTTACTGAGGTTGAAAAACATTTTCTGAAAATGAAAAAACTTTCTGACTATTCAAGAAGAATTCCCAAAAATTAACCAAGGGTTGGTATATTAGTTGGTATATTGGAATTCCAAGTTGATTACAGTTTGGCTTCGATACTGTAGCTTAATTTGGCTTTTTTCGAACTGATTTGGCTCTTTTTCACTTGGAACGATCTTGACATATTAGTTCTTTGTTCCAGTTTTGTATGGAAATAAATAGTTGCTGATTGTAGGAGAATTTTCATTATGTGACTTGCAGATTATTATTTTTAAGGTAAATGTGACACGATGGGGAAGGAGATAATTTTCTTCTTTTAACCTGCCCTTTCGTGTCGAAAGGAAAAATTTACACTCAAAATGTTCAACACTGTTGTGAATTTGCAACATTTATTTATTGACTGAAGCGTTTCTCAGATGAAAGTAAATGCAAACATGTCTTTTCAAAAGAATTTAAATATATTCTAATGAAATTATCTTGTTTCGATAGTACCAAAAATACAGGCATATTTCATGATAGTTGGGCCTAGAAAGTTCGCACAAAAGTTATAATCGGCTCTTTACCGCTCTGTACTAATGTTACTGTACTACATGTATATTGCATATTGAGGAGGTCGGACATCCAGGAATGTTGTGGTTCACGGCGATGTAACAATGCTTTTTTGACGATCTCGAACTTCAGTCAAAGGGGAAAACAAACAGTCAGTTATCATTGCAGTCTATGAGGAAAACCTATTTTTTGACATTTTCAACAAATACTGTACATAATTTATTTCTTCACAAATATTGTGTATTAGGTAATAGTTTCCAACATATATAAGTATTATTAATTTTCGCTGACTGGCTAAGGCAACACAAGTATTCATACAAAATATCCTATTGACTGTAATGATAAAGTTTCCACTTCAACTTGGCAAAACCGTACACGGTTACGTTGAACAGACCACCTCAATTCACGAAACTAGAAACTAGTGTGTCATAACTGCTAGCTGTTATTGAAAGTTTAAGGAATAGTGGGAACATTTATAAACTTCGCAAGTTTTGCAACCATGTCTTCCCATAAATATTGTTCTTATGAAATTTTTAGGTGATGTAGGCCTACCATGTTCAAATACATATATATATATTTGCTGCAAACTATTATTAACGTTGCGATGACGTAATTGCAGTGCTGCTTCTTCATGACGTCACCGCAACGTTTCTTAAGTTTGCAGCAAATTGTTAGGCGGATAGATTGTCTTGACAGTCATTTGGTAGAAAATTCATCGTTTGAACATCTAATCGGAGAAAAACTAACAAATACCGTAGCTTATACACGAAGAAGGGAGTCTCCAGCAAATGCGAGTAGAGTAAAAAAGTTTAATTCAGATTTAAAAAAAAAAGGATTCTTGGGGGGACGGAGACAGAGATGAAGGGAAACGCCAACTGAAAGACAGAGACGAAGCCGGAGGAGGGGAAACAAAGGGCAGGGGACACGGAGCAGGGAGACAAAGCGGGGGCGGAGCGAAAGGGGACCGAGCGAGGGGGACAGAGCGAGGGGAGACGGAGCAAGGGGGACGGAGGCGGGAAAACGGAGCAAGTGGGAAGGAGCAGGGCACGGAGCCATGGGGGAAGAACCAGGGGGCAGGGGAGGATCAGGGGAGCAGGGGAGGATCGGGGAGCAGGGGATGGAGGCGGGGAAAGGAAGCAGGGGGACGGAGCAGGGAGAGGGAAGGCGGTGGGGAGGGGAAGCGGGGAGGGGAGCAGGGAAGGTGCGGAGAGGGCAGCAGGGGGTGCGGCGGGGAGGGGGTAGTGAGCAGGGAGTAGTGAGGGAAGGGAGCGGGGGAGGGAGCGAGCAAGGGGAAGGGAGTGGGGAGGAGCAAGGGGACTGAGCGGAGGGGACAGGAGGGGACGGAGGGAGCGGGGGAGGAGCGAGCAAGGGAAGGGAGTGGGGAGGGAGCAAGGGGACTGAGGCGGGGACTGAGCGAGGGACGGAGCGGGGGGGGAAGGGAGCGGGAGAGGGAGGGGGGGAGGGGCGGGGGGAGTGGGGAGGGGGGGGAGCGGGGATGAAGCGGGGGATGAGCGGGGAGGGGGACGGAGTTTCAAATTGCGGGGATGGCTTCACCAGAGTTATTTGCATGGTGAGGCGACGGTTAAACAGCAGCCAAAGGCAGTACTGCGCATGTGTATACAGCGTGGGTTCCCGTGGTCCCTTTAAGGGCCCCAGCGTGGTTCAGAGGCAAATTAAGTTCTGCTAGCAGGGCATATAAAAGGCCCCTTTAATTAGGAAATATTCAATTTGGGGGAAAACTCCTAAAATTTTCAGAAAATTTCCTTTATTTCCAGGCAATTTTCTTTTGATATCTGGGAACTTTTGTTATTGTCAGGCAGGTATTTTGGATTTTTGGCCAATTTTCAGAGAATTTTCTTTAATCTTTGGGAGCTTTTCAAATTTCCCAGCATTTTTCTCTCATATTTGGGCAAATTTCTTTGATTAACAGGAAATTTAGTCAAGTCGGGCATGATTGCAAAAAATCACTGTTTTAAAAAATACGTCTAACATTTTACATCTCTGCTTGACAATATAAGATCGGTATCTAAGTATTATATTGTCATCAATCATGCTGACTGAGTCGGGAGGGCATGACCCAGATATTTAGCCGAGTCAGGCATGATTCTTACCTTCGAACTCCTAGGGGCGTAACTCAACTTCAGGAAGGGTGTAGGAAAAATTAGCATTTGCCTGATTTCTTTAAAAAAACGATATACATGTCTATACAATCACACCTATCTATCTATCTATCTATATATATACATATATGCCAAAATCTCTGGCGATGTCACTGGTGGTGGGGCTAAAATCTCTGGTGATGTCACTAATGGTGGTGGGTGGGGATCTGTTTCCAACTGTTCTATATATATATATATATATATATATATATATATGAACAGTTGGAAACAGATCCCAACAGTTGGAAACAGATCCCCACCCACCACCACCAGTGACATCACCAGAGATTTTGGCCCCACCACCAGTGACATCGCCAAAGATTTTGGCCCCATCACCAGTGACATCGCCAGAGATTTTGGCTTGGGGCACAGTACTGAAGTGCCAAACATGGCACTGGGTAACACCATGTCCCTGCTTACGGCCTGGTGAGGTCTATAGTGGCGAAGCCTTGGTAGGGGTCCAGGGGGAAAAGCCGAAGATTTCTTGTTTTACATGCTCAAAAATGGCTGAAAATCAATACATTGTTTGATAATTTGATTGATGAAAAGAAGGCAATTTTGAATTCTAATGTTAAAATCTACTCAGATAATCATTTGGGTTACTATTTCTAAATAGGCAGAGGGGAAATTATTCCTGCAAATTGAGAAAATTTGGGCAAAATTGTAAGATTCATGGGTAAAGCCTTTGAAGCTAGGGTCCAGGGAAAAAGTCTCGGAATGTCTTAAGATTTCTTATTTTTGATGCCCCACTATGGGTTTCAAATCAACACTAATTTCCAAAATTTTAGACAATTGTAAATTCTAATCTTAATATCTACTCAGATAACAAGAAGCAATCAATCGAGTTGCTGATCCCATCACCTTAAGCATACAGCATAGTAAGGGAAATAGCTAATAATAATAACTATGGGGACATGGGGTCACTAGCTTGTGACCTTTTAATTTTGACCCCAGGGTTTATGGGACACAAGTTCATGTACCATGTGATACAAACATAGAATTGGTATAGGTCTTGCACTTTCAGATTTTGAAGTGGCACAAAAATTGTACAAGTACATAATTACCCCCCACTATCACATATTTGACCTCTGACCCTTATCACTGAAACAACTTATGAAATTTATCGTATGACACCATTCATGTTCGCGTCACTTACCATTCCATAACTATAAGGGCAAATGGCGAAAAGTGGTCAATAGCTCTGTGACCTTTAAACTTTTGACTCAAGAATCTACTGGACACAAATTCATGTACCACAGTATCGTGGTACAACATAGGTTTGATGTCTTGTACTTTTTTAGTTTAAAATGGCATTTTGCATTAAAAACACTTACTTCACCTTTGACCCATGACCTTTTGACCTCCAATTATTTAGAAGCTGTGTTAGAATGTTAAACCCTACACACCTATGCAATTTGTAAAGATACCAAGAAATTCCTTTAAAAGATACAGCCATCACCAAAACTTGTTTCATTTGACCTGTGACCTTTTGACCCCAGAGTTTATGGGACATTAGTTCATGTACCACAGTATCATGATACAAACGTAGGATTGATATAGGTCCTGCACTTTCGGAATTTTCAAGTGACACAAAAATGTACAAATTAGTACATAATTACCCCCCAAAATCACATATTTGACCCTTATCACTGAAACAACATATGAAATTTATCATACCCTACTGTATAACACCATTCATGCTAAGTCACACTTCCATAAGTCACCATTCCATAAGTATAGGGAAAAATTGTGAAGTCAATAGATAAGTGACCTTAGACCTATTGTTCTCAGAGTTTATGGGACACAAATTCACTGTACCAAGGTATCATGGTACAATATAGGGTTGGTATAAGTCTTGTATTTTTCATTTCAAAATTGTGCAAAAAGCACTACTTTGACCTTTGACCTCCTTCAAAAGATACAGCTATCACAACAACAACAAAATTTCATTTGGCTTGTGACCTAGTACCTAAAACCTTGGAAGACAAAAGTTCCGGGCCAGGGGTAACCGTCCACCAATTTTGGATCATGTGTGTATTACAGTTTTTGAGTTATAAGCGGCACAAAATTCATTGTTGCATACGCACACACACAAATAAAAAACTCACAAAAAAAAAAAGACGCATAACTCACCAAAATTTGTCCTGTTCCAAAAACTTATGACCCCTTACCCCCAAAAAGAGGTCATCATATAAGACCCCCTGGTGAACCCCACCAGTGCCCTTATATTAAGGGGGTGGACCTAGTAGTTTAGAGGTATAGGCAGTTATTTGCCCATACAGCAAAGTGATTACAACATCTCATCCCCACATATGTATATGTGGGTGATGAGATAAAATTTACCATTTCTAAACAGGCAGAGGAAAAATTACCCTGAAAATAGAAAAAATTTGAGCAAAATAGTGTGACTCATGGGCAATGCTCGGAAGGGGTCCAGGGTGACAACCCCGGAAGTTCTGAATATTTCTTGTTTTTAATGCCCGGAAAAAATTGTTTTTAATGCTTGATTTAAAATCCAATACAAGTTTTAAAATGTAAGTGATGAAAGAGGACAACTTCAAATTCATGTTACAATCTACTCAGATAACTGGATAAGTATTTGGGTTACCATTTTTAAACAGGCATATATATATATAGCACAGCATAAGAAAATTTCCCTAAAATTAAGAAAAATCTGGCTAAAAGTTGTGGGGTTCATGGACAAAGCCCTAGTCTGAAGTTTTTTTGTTTAATGATGCCCCAAAAAGGCTGAAAATCAATGTAAAGTTCCAAGACATAAATCGTGGGGTCCTGGCGCAAAGCAGGAGTAGGGATCCAGGAGAAGAAGTCCCACTTAAAGGCTCCATGAGAGGGGTCCACAGCAGGGCAAATAGATTTATTGTCCTTTGATGCCCCTAAATCAACACAAATTGATTATCAAAGTTATGAAAATTTAAGTGATGATAAGACTTAATTTTAAATTCTTGTTACAATCTACTCAGATAAAAGCATTACATAGGGTTACCATTTCTAAACTGGCAAAGGAGAAATTTCCTGAAAAACTGAGAATATTTGAGCAAAATTGTGATGGGATTCATAGATGAAGCCATATGGTCTAAAGATTTCTTGTTTTAAATGCCCCAAAATCTTCACAAACAGAACAGTTCCAAAATTTAATTGATAAAAAGAAGACAATTTTAAATTCTAATGTTTGAATCTGATAAGCATTTAGGTTACCATTAAATTTTCCTGTGAAAATTTGGGCAAAATTATGGGGCATGGGGTAAAATCTTGGTCTAAAGATTTTTCTTGTTTTTCCCCAAAGAGGCCCCAAAATCAACACAAAATCAGAAATGTATTTGATGAAAAGAAGAAAAATCTATTAATGTTAAGATCTACTCAGATAAGCATTTACTTTACCATTTCTAAACAGGCAGAGGAGGAATGTCCCCTAAAATTTTGTCACAATTCTTGGGTTCATGGATAAGGTCCAAGGGGCAAAACCTCTGGAAGATTTTGAGTTTTTATGCCCAAAAATGGCCCATGATCATTAGAACTCTAGACTTTAAACGGGTGTGCACTTTTGGGCAGGTATCTTTCATATATACCTCTCCTGCAGTTGCCCAAGCTGAGCCCAATCAGCATCATGCCGAATTGAGTGGAGATGATTCTGATATCCAGACGATTCAGGCATGATTGGGATGTACCTCTAATTTAAACAGAACATCCAGACATCCAATATTTTAAATATCTGCCACACTTAAGTGCCCAAGTATGATGTTGTCAGTATGATGATGAGACGGGAGGACATATGATTCTGATATAACGATTCGGGCATGATTGAGATGCATGTCCAATTTAAACAGTACATCAGATGTATGATAAAGTATGATGTTGTCAGCATCATGATGCCTAGTCGGGATGACATAATTGATATATCTATTATCTAACAGAGTCTGGCTTGATTCAGGTATTAAAATTTATCTGATTTCAACAATAAATTTAATATCTTTGTCAGACTACGATTGGTCTCAAGATTCAAGTTGTCAGCATCATGATCATGCAGAGTCAGGAGGGCATTATGACCCCAATATCTACTACAGTCGGGCATAATTTTAATATATCACTGATTCAAATAATACATCCGACCATGACATTTCACAATCCCTACCAGACTAAGGTCAGTTCCGGGGCCTCGTACAGCCATGCATGGGGCCCATGGAGAATTTGTTTTTGTGCTAATTTAATCATACACACTTTCAGACTTCAGACACTTCAAAATCTATTTGTCAGACCTTCATTCAGTCATTACTGGGGGCCAAAATAGTACTTGGTCCGCCACTAAAACTATTGGGGGCATTGACCCCCTGCCTCCAGTTCCTACGCCACTGGCTGTAAGTAGCATCAAGCCACATACACAAGGGCCAAAATCTTCCTTCACAAAGCAGGACAGTGCTTTTTAAGTATATTTTTTAAATGTCATGAAGTTCCCCTGTCAACCAGGAATTACAGAATTGTCCAAAGGCCTAATTGAGCAGGGACAAAGTCAGGAAGGCAACATTTCTGAATCTTTGGAGTGGGGTGAAGATACTAATTTGCCATCAAACCGATGTCATAGGCATGTCTGAGCATTTATCGCGAATCACACAGCATTGGCCCACGCACATACTCAAAATCTACCAATTTTTCCTGTTGTTAACAGCTGAAGGAAATTGAAATGAAAAATTGTGTGCCCAATAGTAAAAACTTATTTAATTTCAGTGAAAAATCCTTATCATTTAACTAATCAGGTATTAACAAATCGTGTGTCGCTGGGCCCTAGAAGATGTGCCGCTTCATCCTTTTCTGCATAAAGCACTATTGTTTGTTTGTTTGTTTCAGGATTAAAAACAAATAGATTTACCCAATCCCATTTCAAGCATAATCAATGCAATCTACATGATCAATCCTAGCTGCATAACCTATGTTACTGTCATGTGTAGAAATTTAGAATCATCTTTATCCAACATAACCCTTGCTAATAAGTTTATGTGTAAAAAAACCAGAACCAAATCAGAACTTCAGACATATTGTTGTCAAACAAACAGCATCTGTACCATAAGGTTGAAGACTGCAATAAAAAAAAAAAAGGCTACAAGGCACTCAGGAATCATGCAAATTTTTAAGTTTCATGTTCTTGAAAATAAAATAAAAATATAAGTTGGTAAGAAAGGAAATAAAAATGATAATCTAATAAAAAGAAATACAAAAAAAAAAAAAAAATCAAATTTTAAAGCCTCGGGCTTGTTTCTTAACTTATAAATTGACAAAGCAAACTCAACCCTCCACAAAATGACACAATCTCTATTATAAGATGGTATTCAACAAAAATAAAATCTTGAAACAAATGGGCAAAAACATTTGTCTGTGACTATACATAGCTCAATGTGGGAGTTGTTCACAAATAGCTCAACAAAAGCGATAACGTTTTAGGTTTCATACTTTAAAAAAATAATTTACAAATCTATTTATAGCTTGAGAACTAAGAGGACTGGAGAATGGTGTTCAGTGATACTATCTAGTGTGGTAAAATATTCTCCTCAGCATTCTGATATTTCATGTTTTGGTCAGCAACAAAGTGGTTGGAGGGGTGTGGATTATTTGCCCTCCAGCCTCCACAATAGTATTAAGTGCCCTGGGAATAAAATCACAATTTACCTAAACCACAACCAAAAGGTTTTGTGGTTCCGATGCTTCTTTTTCATATGCTGATTGATTTGCAAAATTTGTACTTACTGTTATGTCATTGCATATCATGAAATAATTGTTCAGGGATATCTAATCATAAACCACACCCCCATGCAGATCAATAAAAATGTTGACAACATTAGCAATTTGCACAACAACATTATCATAGCAAGTATGATGCAAAACTGATTGCTCATTATCCTATTTCAAAATTTGTCAGTAAGCCCGCCTATTCTTTTAACATTAGAACAAATGTACAGATCATGAACCATCTGTGTACCTGATATATCATAAATCTGATGTATCGTTAATGGGGTACTGTATGGTGTTTACATCATTTAGCACTTTCACATTAAGCTATGCCCACCATGCATATTAATGATATCTGCTGATAATTTAAGCATGTATAAACCAACAAAATTATCATGCCCAATAGACGCAAAACGGGTATAGTCACTTAATTATCAAACTTTTCTCCAAACTTTCACTTTAAGCCAGCCCACTTATTAATATGCATTATATCACCACCAAAAACAATAGGGCACATCTACAGACCATGAGCTATCCGTGTACCAAATATGACATGAATCCAGTTTACTGTGATAAGATAACGTTTTTACAAGCTCCTTTTAGCAAAATCATATTTAGCCCCAAACTATGCATATTAATGAAATTCAACATTTTTACATCGTGTACATGTACACACCAGCTAACATCATAGTTATCCAAATATGAAACAAAACAGACTTGGGGTTGTTGAAATATAAACATTTCAAGATTTTTACTTAAAGCCCCACCTAACATGGGGTTGTTAAAATATAAACATTTCAAGATTTTTATTTTTAAGCCTCGCCTACTTATTAATATGCATGACATCAACACCAAGAACAATAAGGCACATCTACAGACCATGGGCTATCAGTGTGTCACATATGAACTGAATCCCATTGTATACTTCTTGAGATACTGTTTACAAGCTTTTCAACAAAATCATGTGAAGCCCCTCCCACTATACTTATCAATGAAGTTCAACGTTTTTACATCATGAACCAGCTAACATTATAATTACACCAAAAAAGAAACAAAACAAAGATGCAGTTGTTAAAATATAAACATTTCAAGATTTTTACATTAGGCCCCGCATAGGCATTAATATGCATGACATCACCATCAAAAATAATAGGGCACATCTACGGACCATGGGCTATCTGTGTACCACATATGACATGAATCCAGAGTATCGTTCTTGAGATATCGCGTTTACGAGCTGGCCATCACAAACATAGGAACATCACATATGAAGTGAATCCCATGTATAGTTCTTAAGAGATACTGTGTTTACAAGCTCATTTCAACAAAATCATGTGAAGCCCCACCCACTATGCATTTTAATGAAATTCAATGTTTTTTACATCATGTACATGCACACACCAGCTAACATCATAATTATCCCAAATATGAAACAAAACAGACATGCCATTGTTAAAATATGAACATTTCAAGATTTTTACATTAAGCCCTGCCTACTCATTAACATGCACGACATCACCACCAAAAACAATAGACCACATCTACGGTCCATGGGCTATCTGTGTACCAAATGTGACATGAATCCAGTTTACCGTTCTTGAGATACCGTATTCAAAGCTTTTTTCAGCAAAATCATATTAAGCCCCACCCACTATGCATATTGATGAAATTCATTAGTTTTACATCATGAACATGTACACACCAGCTAACATCATAATTAGGCTTGGGCGATATATCGATATTTCGATATATTTCGATATTGATCTATATCGATATGGCCGATATTGAGTTCAAGGGTCGTATCGACATATCGATATTATGTTTTTTCAATAATACACAATACATGAACTATTACAAAACTAAACATGACTATCAAACATCCAAGTATTTTTTATCAAGCAGCCACAAAAAGTTAATGAATTTCATTTATATCAAAGTTTCAGGCAGTCAGTTATGATAAAACTTTATTAAAACATTAATATTGTGATAACAATTACCCAAAAATCCTTCCATGAACAAAAAACCACTTGACTCGCGGAGGACAGAGGCATTGCGCAATACTTCAACTTTATACTTGATGGCTTACGATGTTCAGACAACAAAAATCATAAGATGTTGAATCCTCAAACATCGTGTTAAGTTTCCTCAAAAGGAATACTGAATCTGAATTTTTAAATCAAACAGTCATTAATTGACAAATTACTGACAAAATTATGAGGTTTTTCTCACTATTTTGTTCGTTCAGAAAGTCTAAAGTAAAAGTGACAAACTGGTCTTGCCAGATCGATCAGATAATGTACAGTGCAGTAACTACATACACACACAGTATCACTACTGTACAGTACTTTACTATGTACACACATACCATCTACCACTGTTTCTTCTTAGTGACAACACTCGTGCGATGATAGAAGCAGACTAGAAATTCAATAATACGCATCATATATGGACTTCTGAATTTCTAGAAGTCCATATAATGCTACCAAAATAATGCCTCTTTAGTACAACTTTCATAAGAAGTAAGTGAGTTATAAAATTTTAAGAAGAATTGCAGCCGATTTTTCGTAAGGCATACAGTGTGGCCCTAATACCAGTTCCACAACATTTTTTTTTTTTCTTAAGAATATGCCGAGGCCTAAACTTTTTCAAAGTTTCTGTGATTGATCTTTTGAGATAGAAACCATGTAAAGAACATTTTTAAACATAATGGGTGTTTATTTGAAAATCATATGTATATATTTTGCAGTGATTTTTGTTAATTTGTACAAAAAGTTTTACTTGACATTTTTTGAGCCGAGACAGATTAGCCCAGAACAGTACATACAGCTTACGTACGAGGTCCTATAATTTGCATATCGATATTTCGATATTATCGATATTTTTCAGGCAATATATCGATATTGCATTATGTTCAATATCGCCCAAGCCTAATCATAATTACACCAAATATGAAACACAACAGACATGAGGTTGTTAAAATATGAACATTTCAAATTAAGAATCACCTACTCATTAATATGCATGACATCACCATCAAAAACAATAGTAAACATCTACAGACCATGGGCTAGATGTGTACCACATGACATGAATCCAGTGTATCATTCTTGAGATATCGCATTTATGTGTACCACATATGACATGAATCCAGTGTATCGTTCTTGAGATATCGGGTTTACGAGCTGGCTGTCACAAACACACACACACACGCCATTATTACAGCATAGGTTCCTGATGCTATCGCATCGGACCCAAAAACAGTTTTCTTATTATTTTGCAATAAATATCAGAAGTATCTTGAGCTTTAAATCACAACTAGCTTCCTTAAAATAGCTTACTCTTTTAAAACGAGCATTCTTGAGTAGATATTTCAGAATAAAATAACCTTTTCCTTCAGAAGTTACCTTGAGGTGATATACTGAGTAATTAATTCAAAGGACAACTTGAGACTTGAGGCAATATATTAGTTCACAAACTATAATCATTTGACTACAACAGAAGAAGTTACATTAGTGGCATGCCAAAATTAAGTTACAAATAAAAATATAAATTTGATAGAAAGAAAAAATATAAATTTGATGGAAAGAACCAATGAAAATCCAATCCTTTGGATGCTGTCCCATCCTCCATTTGACCATGCCATCATCCCACCCTTTCTGCCACATGTCATCCTATCCCATCTCATATGCCAATCCATGCTGTCCGATGCCATTCTAGCTCTTTCTTATATGCCACTTCTGCAATCACCTACTCAATCCCATTTGTCTTATGAATTTCAAAGCATTTAAGCCTTTGCTTCTTTCATGCAACTCCCTCTCTCTCTGTTTCTGCACACATCCCCATGTCAAAGGCATAACACCCCACCCCACAATTAAGTACTTAATTTGTTGCATTGGTGTTCCCCCTATCATTCCTAACATAACAGAAGAAGAAATATCATAATAAAACTTAAGACTTACAAATTGTGATTATTTGATAGCTACTGTACCTACATGAATGTAATGTATGTACAACAACATTCCTATCAGGTAGTGCTAGACTTTCATAGGATGAGGTAAGAAAGTGTGAAAGAATCTTACTCAGTTATGGTTAATACAGATTCAAATCAATCACTCTGTCTAATTGAATTAATTCTGAAATATAAAAAAATTGGCAATAGAGAGCAGGTGTTGGTTACATCACACTTTTGCAGTAGACTTTTCAATTTGGTAACTCTTGAATGGAACAAAATATGAAAAGTTTTTTTTTTTTTTATACCTTTCTTTATCCTATATCACACATCTGACCATTTAAATCATACACCTGAAACTGTCAATATTATACATGATAAATAAATTCACTAATCAATTTCAATGACTTCCTTCACATCATCACCCTTGCTCTCTTTACTGTAGTGTAATTTGTCATTCCTAGTCTTTAAGTACACAAAAGACTCAATGGTGGAACTTCCCTTTGGGCATGTAGCTGTATGCCATGCCATAATTGGAGCATTTGAAGTCTTAAACCAGCACTTTTTGCAAAACAGTGTAAACTCCCCTCTACGATAACTTTTTCTGACTGGGTGAACTTTAGGAGGGTCCCTGTATGTGCTATGAAAAGCTATCATATGCTGAGCAAAAGCAGAACCACAATATGTGGTATATGGACAACTATTACACTTCATCTGAGTTTCAAGGTGCCCGACAAAATCACTATGGGTACCACCACATTCAAGACATTCATATGATTTAGTATATTTTGGACTTTGTTTACGAGTCAAATTTGAAAGTGATATTTTTAAGGTCGATGGTGGTGACTTTGATGATGATGTGCTAGCTGGAGTGCTTTTTGGCTGCTCTGTATTTTTGACCACTTTTGAAGGAACGAGAATGGATGGCGATTTGAATGTAGGTGGGAAGTATCGAGGTACACCATCCTTATCAAGGACCAAAAACTTTTTATGGTCATTGTGAACATGTTCATTTCTTTCAGAGGAAGCCAAAAAGATAAGTTTACAACAAGGACAGCTGTAAACAGTACCCTGGCGTGACAGTCCAGAGTAATGGCGTTGGCAGTGCTGTAAAAAGGACCTGCTGCATTTCAAAACTTTGCAACAAATAAAGCACATTAAAGCTTTATCTCCCTTATGTGTTTCTGAGAAATGCCTAATAAGATCTTGATGGAAAGATGTACGGTAGGTACAACATTTACATACATAAGGCATGGAAAGAGGCTCATGAACACCAAGCAAGTGAGTTTTGAGAGTCGAATGAGACCGAAATGAATAATCACATATTTTACAATAGTACCTATTAACAGTTGAATGGTAACGCTCCATGTGTGATTCCATGTCTAATGTTGTTTTAAACCTACGGAAGCAGTAACTGCAATGGAGATGACTATCTTTGGTACTTTTTCTGTTCTGTTCTAAGAAGTTCTTAACATGTTGCATGTACTGCAAATTGTTTGGAAGCACATTTTCACAATGGAAACACTTAATGCGGAACTTACGTTCCCCATTATCTTGAGGAACAGGAGTGCCTTTCTTAAAACCATAATGTTTGTCTTCAATAAACAAAGGCTGATTGTCTGGTTTCTTTAGTGGAGCAATCAAATGCTTTTTCTTCAATGGCGGAGGAGCTACAACATCCTTCAAAGGTAATGTCTTTGGTGGTTGTTCCAGTTGTCTCTTCCGTGTATTTATATCTACCTTAGGAATTTCTTGATGGGCTTGTCGAACCAATGGAACATTGACCAGTGGTAGGAATGCATTCTGCAGCGACTGCTGAGGCTGATATTGTGGGTATGGCACAGTATTGGGAGGCTTATATAAAACTTGTCCATTAACACGACTTGGTGGAGGTACATTTGCTGCAGGAGCTACATTTGCTGGTGGGCCTACATTGACTGGAGGGGCTATATTGACCGGAGGGGCTATATTGACTGGAGGGGCTACATTCACTGGTGGAGCAACATTCACAGGTACTGTTACATTTGGTTTTGCAAGTAGCTTTAGCTGTGCAGCTACACTTGATGGTCTCATTACACTGGTTATCACTGGCATAGTTTGGTTTGGCAATGCTTTTGTAGCAATTGTCATTGAACTGGCACGTACAATTGTGGGCTTAGCATTACCTCTACTGGACAAAAACTTGTTCTCAGGGTTCACAATTGTTGACTGTGTCACTGGCACTGTAGTAACTAGCCTGGTTATTCCATTACTAGTTTCTGAAACTTGTTGGTCCATGACAGTTGCTTCACCTGGTTGATGAAAAGAAAAATACTATAAATGAGCAATTATAATTGCTTTATCTGTAAGTTTAAAAAAGAAATGTTAGGATTACATGTATATTAATCATTCACCAACGTTTTAACTCATCACTCTACGTTGGACTACAATTGTTTTACTCAACTGAAGTTAACATCAAATAAACATGTTACAACCAAGGTTCTAGCTAGACAAGTTTGAGTGCCTTGCTCCAGTGATAATCCAGGGTGACCTCCTAGACCCCCCTCCCATTAAAAACAGTTCAAATTACTTCTATAGACAAATTGTCCATTTTTATTTTCTTTAAAAAAAAATTAATCCGAATGCTAGAAGGATTTACAAAATATTTGTTATGTATAATGAATATTAAAAATACAATAGATATTTTGACGAAAGCCAAGTGGCACATGTTCCTATGAATGAAATGCAACAACTTTTATCAAAATAAAATCCACCAAAATTTAAAAGAATATTGATCAGTCCGTTATAATGTTAAGTGCATATGGAGTTTATAACAAATGTAATTGGTTACTTACATTTGGAACGGTCTATAAGCACGCCTTGGGCCTTTGGGGGTGAAATTTTTACTTTGTTAAAGTTTGTTTGTATGGTAAGTGACGGACTTGGCAAGCTGCCAGCAATGATTCACAAGGATTAAACCTGAACTGTGTGCATGTACGTACAGTTATGCAAAGAGCTTCGTGTATGGGTGATTTTATAATAATACAGTATGTACATTCAATTGCGTTAAATTCCTATAGTTCAGTTGTTTTGATCGGAATTAAAGGTGCATAATTTATGTTATATTTTGGGTGTAAATCAGCGGATGACATAAATAGAGCGAGATTAAAATGAGATCTGTTTAAACACTTAATCAATTAACTGAATTGAACTTTTGAGTTTTGGGCGCAAGAGTAAATCCTAGAGCCAAGTGGTGGCTGGGAATTGCGAGTCCTGGGCAGGCCAGCCCAGCTCCGCCCACCGTAGCTAGAACCCTGGTTAGAACATGCTTCAGGCTAATTAACAAATAAATGAATAGGAGGAAAAGTATCTTATAAAGAGGCTGTGTCAAAATGTAAGAAAAATACAATGAAACCTTTACAAGAATGTTTCGAAATGAAGGAAATAATACAACCCAAAACTCCAGAATAACCCAGGGGAAGAAGGGGGGTGGGGGTTAGAGTCACCAAGAAGGATGAAGGGGGAGGGGAGCTGAGACATAAGGTTGTAAAGGCTGGTTGACTGAATGTTGGTGTTGGTGGGAGATAGATATTGCAAAGAGTGAAAGTTTTGTGGAGGGAAATAGATATACAAATGGCCTGAATGTCGGTGCACGTGAAGAGGGCTGTGTGGGATATCGTGTCTAACGAAAATAGAGACGCCCCCACAGGCCCTGACGGCATCCACTTGATGTTTGTGATAGCAAGCGAAGTTGTTGAGCGAGTAATGGTCAGTGGTTTTCAAGAAAGACAACCGGGTTGAAGGTGGTGGCCAGAAGGTCAATTTCTTCAGAATTGGCCTTAAGGCTCCTTATGTTTCATTGTATGATGTTGTGAATGTTATTGTTTATGTTGTACGCCATTAGGAGACAGGGGGTAATCTTGAGGAGGATCTGTTGGGTCTGAGTTTATTTTTTCTTTGGATTTGTCCCTGTTTCTTTGGAATTCGATGTTTTTAAAAGTTGAACGAGAAGTCTGTTCGGTAACCGGACAATCCATGTTCTCTTCCATGTCATCCCTACCTACCAATTCATCTACCAAATATTCCTCCCCCACTTGGCGTGCGAATAATAACTACTTTGTCATCTTTGAGGTTCAAACTCTCAATTTTCATTGTTTTTGAGATGGATAAAAAATACATCTGTAGACCTACTGATCACATTTTGTTTAACGAAAGTGATTTAGGCCAAATCAATTACTTTTTTAAGAGGGCCTGATATATTCCAAGATAGGCAGGGGGTTTACGATCTCCAGAAAGAAACAGAGAAGGAAAAGGAAAGAACAGAATGGAGAATTGCGATTTTTCTTTTTCGGCTTTGTTATTGTGCAATATTCATCTTAACTTTTTTTTAAAGCTTTTTTGTGGTCCCAGAAATTATTTTTTTCCACTCTTCCAGAAAGGCATCCATATTTTTCTTGAATGTCTCACCATTTGAACAGTCAAAATAGCTGTATTTAAAAAGATCATGTGCATGATATACACATGCAGCACCTGGATATTTCTTACCATTTTTCTTGTTGTAAGTGACGCCCATTGATCTGTAAAACTGGGTCATCGCCTCTTTGTACTTCCTCACAGCCTCATCATGCTTTTTCTCTTCCTCCAGGTGTCGAGAGAAGATAAGCTTTTGTGATGGCTCAAGGTCCTCATCATGACAGACCAGCATCACATCTATCCCAAACATGGCTGCTATACAGCTGCTACAAACAAAAAGAAAACAACCAATTAACATTTGCCTTGAATATTTATCACATTTGCACCGTTCTGTTGACTTGCTTACTTGGTTCTTTAAAGGATGCAAATGTCTTATCATTGCTTCTATTAAAAAATGTAGATGTTTCACTGGTAGTTCAATTAATCAGTGACTTTAAAAAGCAGAAGGCAAATCTACATGAAGATTCCAATGCTTATGTCCACTGTAAAGAAGAGTACAATCTTTCAGTCCTATTCTAAAAAGCAGGCCCCTTTTGTTTACTAGGGATGGACATCAATGACCTATAATTTTGAAAGATTATCAATAGTACTTACTGTGATCAACTATTAAATATTTCCAGAAAAGTATAATGAAACAATTTCTTTATCATTTTCTTTCTTTTAGTCTTCTTTCATATAAGATCAACTTTCTTAACCACTGAAACTAAACCTTTGCAATATTGCGACCAACATGGAAATATTAATTTATCACATATGTTTTGTGGGGAAAGTCATAGAATTAGTAACGAAGAACGCTGTGCTCAACCACCGAGTGAGGCTAACATGTATTGAAGAGAGTCACTAAAGGTACAAACTTCTTTCATAAGTGAGGTACAAAATTAACTTAGTCCATGTTAGGATAAAAGTTTGTAGCACCCAATTTAGCATAGTTTACATACCTTTGTTCTGTTAAGCAAAATATTTGTTACGTAAGGGCTTTGTCGGGCGTACACCACCAAAATATTTAGGTTAGGCAGTTGCTTAACATTTCGCAACCGAGAAGGGTGCGTCTGTGTGTCGTGAGGTAGTGCCGAGGTTTGCCAACCAATTTGTGTCATTAAGGGCACATTAATATAATGTCCTTGAGGACATAAAGTTTGCCATTTATTTCTTCATTGAGGACTGAAAATGAGTAACTTTTGAGTATTTTGTAATTTCGTCGTTGAGGACGTACAACTCCACAAAAGAATTTTTTCGACATTAAGAGTCGTAGTGGCACCCAAGGTTCAACGCCCAGGCATAGCATCAAAAACATCCTATTTTCAATATTCCGTGAGTACAATAACTTTTGTATAATCTAGATATGGGGTTTTGCATGATAAGATATAGGGGTAATTAATGCTAGAAAGATGGTTTGAGATAATGACGTCATGCAGGAGGTAAATTGTTGATTTGTCATATATCAGAAACTTGAGAGTATAGGTATACCTCGAATGCATGACTATATTTAAGTCACCAATTGAGGGGCGGGACAAAATTTGAGTATAATGGGCGATGCCATAAATGGCTGGTCCAATGGTACAGTAAGAGGGTTTGTGAGCTACATTCCTGGAATGTCAAATTAAGACTTCACAAATTAGTATTCTACTTTTGTAATATATGTGTTGTGAATTTCAAGTATATGTTGGTGGTGTGGTTTTGAAATTGTAGGGACCAGTTTTTAGGTGTGAATAAGATATCTTTAAGACCTCTTCAGAAATTAAGAGGTTTGGGAATGAGTTAGGTTTATTCTGAAAAGCAAGTAAGTTCTTGGTAGGGGAATGAAATAAGTTAATTAAGTTAATGTAAGGGGCACGAGCGAGACGTGATCTCCTTCTTTGGGATGTGCCAGCATCTACAGTATGAGGACTGCAAATGCTGGTGGATTCTTACCAGTTCATGAAATAAATAAAAACGGAGATGAAAGAAATAACATGAATATTACAAGTCCAACTACAGTGCAAAGTCTATTTCTACTCCACATACCATACTGTACAATATTTACAAGAGTGAAAAGATATTATTCAGTATTTGATAAGCTACATGGTGATAATCCAACTGTACTCTATGGCCTCCTGAAAGTGTCTCCTGAAAATCTAAAATTACTTCTGACCAGAACATGTGGCCTATCCCATAATATTACATTTGGCTATCCCATAATACTCTAAACAAAGGAAACCCTTCTTCTGTCCAGACTTTGATGGACAGATGAAAACAGAAAGGAAAACTAACCAAAACCACCAATTAAAGACAAGATAAAGAAAATGACCATCTTAGATGTAGCTGAATACACAAAGGGAAGTCTAAACTGAGGAAAGTGTCAAAATAAATGGTTTCATTACAGTAATAGTGAGTAAGTTCAAGCATGGAACTATTATTATCTCAGTTAATAGCTCCATGGTTTTATCTCAGTTAATAGCTCCATGGTTAAAGAGACCAGGTAATATCATTTCAGTCAGGATTTTAAAGTCTTAACAAATAAAAATTAGCAATCAACATAAGAAGATGAAAAATACTTATTTCAATTTAGAAATGGCCTAGAGCTTAAAAAATATACTTGCAGCACATTATTTGCAAACTTGAGAAAACACAAATGGCAAACCATAGGCAAAAAGAAATACTGATTTCAAAGCCCACATGAAGAAGCAACATGCAAGTAAAAAAAAGCTAAATATGCTAAAATCACACATTTTTGGTATGATACGATCTAAACAAGAAAAATAACATTTTCCAAGCTCTTACATCCCTCCCTGCTTAATGTTGACTTACACTGTCAACAAGAACCGGTTATCTAAATTTAAAAAAAGTACATTCGATTTTTCATATCGTCAATGCACCAGCAACAAAATTGTAGTATTGTTGTACTGTTCTATCATAATAATATGAATTGCTTTTTGACCAAAGAACTACTTTGAACAAGTTAACACACCAAAGTTGCAAGATGAATCAAAAATAAATGCTCAGACCAAATTATTTGGAAATCAAAACCATGGACCCTGACTGCACCACCCAGAGGCTATCTTGATACAGCTCATGCCATATATACATTCTCAAAATCATTCAAACATAATAAATCAAAGCAAATTCATTTAACACATTTTTTTAAAATGGACTGTCAACAAACTTAGCAATTATATTAACGTAACAGATTCAAACTTCCAATGATATAAAATGCAAATAATTCTGTCTGAATATCAAATGTAAACATTGAACATAAAATAAATCCGACCACAACATCTTTAAGATTAAAGTAAATTACCTGTAGTTCCACAGAAAATAACATACATGTACAGCATGTACAAATCTTAAAGGATAGCAAAAGAAAATGTATTGTCCAGTAAAGTCCGGCTTGGAAACAATTTACTGTCTCTTACATAATCCATGATAACATGATCAATGAGCACAAATAAATAAACATAACAAAATCATTCCCATAATGTTCCTTGATATAAATTGACAATTCTGCATAATCTCCAAAATAATGTAAGCACCAAACGGGACGGCATCTCGGTAGAACTGTAGTATCTTGGGTTTGAAAATACATGTTCAATAAGAAACCAAACATCCAGGTGCAAGAAACACATCAGAGAATGAGGGTTGTCTTATTCTTCAAAATAAATCTCTCCAAAATATTGTTGAAACATAATACATTGAAACAAACAGATGAAAACAAAAGTGGGCCAGTTCGATTCAATCAACATGTACTTGAAAAATAAAATTCAACATCTATGTAATTTTGCGACTAAAGGGCGCATTAAGGCCACCGATGAGTAACCGTTGGGGGGTGGTCCGCACTTCCCTTAAGTCAGTCCAGAGTGTAATCAAATTAATAAATCATCTTTAGGCACGATAACTTTCAGGAGTGAGTATAACAAATCAGCTACATGTACACAGGTATTAAACGAAGATCACAGATATGACTGCTCCAAATTGTAATGGTCCAGGTGTTAACAAGAGGTAAGGAATAGTCAGTCCACTTCAAATCGATTTAAAGATGAAGGTAGATGAAGGTATGTCCAAAGAAACAGTATAGAATCCATCTCAAAACATCCAAAGCCCCACCTCTACTACCATTTTTGTAAGGGGCACGAGCGAGACGTGATCTCCTTCTTTGGGATGTGCCAGCATCTACAGTATGAGGACTGCAAATGCTGGTGGATTCTTACCAGTTCATGAAATAAATAAAAACGGAGATGAAAGAAATAACATGAATATTACAAGTCCAACTACAGTGCAAAGTCTATTTCTACTCCACATACCATACTGTACAATATTTACAAGAGTGAAAAGATATTATTCAGTATTTGATAAGCTACATGGTGATAATCCAACTGTACTCTATGGCCTCCTGAAAGTGTCTCCTGAAAATCTAAAATTACTTCTGACCAGAACATGTGGCCTATCCCATAATATTACATTTGGCTATCCCATAATACTCTAAACAAAGGAAACCCTTCTTCTGTCCAGACTTTGATGGACAGATGAAAACAGAAAGGAAAACTAACCAAAACCACCAATTAAAGACAAGATAAAGAAAATGACCATCTTAGATGTAGCTGAATACACAAAGGGAAGTCTAAACTGAGGAAAGTGTCAAAATAAATGGTTTCATTACAGTAATAGTGAGTAAGTTCAAGCATGGAACTATTATTATCTCAGTTAATAGCTCCATGGTTTTATCTCAGTTAATAGCTCCATGGTTAAAGAGACCAGGTAATATCATTTCAGTCAGGATTTTAAAGTCTTAACAAATAAAAATTAGCAATCAACATAAGAAGATGAAAAATACTTATTTCAATTTAGAAATGGCCTAGAGCTTAAAAAATACACTTGCAGCACATTATTTGCAAACTTGAGAAAACACAAATGGCAAACCATAGGCAAAAAGAAATACTGATTTCAAAGCCCACATGAAGAAGCAACATGCAAGTAAAAAAAGCTAAATATGCTAAAATCACACATTTTTGGTATGATACGATCTAAACAAGAAAAACAACATTTTCCAACCTCTTACATTAACACACACGTACAAGTTTATAACCAGAATTCTTCGCAATTAAAATTATGACTTAATTATGAGTATTAAAGAATGTATTAATATGGCTGTGAATGAGTTGCACGCTGGGTACATGGTTTTGTTTTGAGGGTGTTTCCTATTATCAAAGAAAATGTGGAGTCTATTTATATGTCCATTTAGGATTTCCGTGTCAGCACATAACTAGTTTGAGAGATGTTGATGTTATTATTTTATCTTAAGCAAAAATGCTTAAATCCGTACAAAAGATTATGGTGTCTTTAATATACCAAACCTGTAGTAGACAAATTGTTTTACATTTTTCCTCAGGGCTTTCTGCGGTGCGGCACCAGTTTTGGCTAATGCGGGTTCCACGAGGGATTTAGATAGCACACGCTGACAGAATAACTGCATCTATTTAACCAAGTGAGGCGGTACACATACTGTACCATTATTATCCGAAGCTCTTCGGAGTCGCAAGAGAAGCCAATGAATTACTTAATTCCGAGCAAATCCTTAAGACGCTACAAAGATCGAACCATTAGTAGCAATTTTAACCATCAAATCTATGACTCCACCCACTTCTTCTGTCAAACATAGTGAGAGGCATTGACAAAGGGTATTGGATACACTTGTAGTCCTTAAGCGACACAGGACACCTGATGTAGGAGGTGGGTTAGAATATTGGTTTATCATATTTTCTTGCATATTTCATGTATGTATGTCATTCGCCTATTATGTTGATCAAGCAAGTAAGTAATTGTACACTTGCAAATAATAGTATTATCTTTTCAGTTGTTTTTGGCATTGTAGTCTCATTACGAGCTAATTTGACTGTCTTACTGTTGGCTGCCAGTACCCAACGTGTGACATTCACTGTAACGATAACAACGATTTTTAAGTCACTTTATTTCAAAATCTGTCACTTCGATTTTTTCTTTTCCTACAAAATATGATAGGTAACTTTTGATATTCTAGGGAATATTATGTTATCAGGGAAAAACCTACTGTACATGTATGTCATCCTAGAAAGTGAAATTTCGGGCCGATTTGATAACCTTAGGCCATGTAAACGATTACTCCCATTGACTGCAATGATAACGTGTAATAAAATTCACTTTATTAAAAAAGCTGTCACAAATAAAAAAAATCCAAATATATTACGTACCTTGCTATTTGGTAGATAATCTGAAATTTTAGGAAAAATCCTATGTCGCTCCAATACGGAAAGTGGAATTTTGGACCAATTTAGGTGGATTTTATAACCTTGGGCTACGCAAATCAGCAAAATACGTCAGGCCTACTGTGGCTCAGTGATCAAGGAAAGTAAACACTTGGATTTTATATTTGCTGAGAATCCAAATTGCATGGCCTTCACATCATTGTTTAAGACTTTCCAAATTTATCATTATGCCTTGCAAATGAGATCATTTATAGCATGACAAGTAGGGATCAGAGCTGTGACCGTTTAGCGTGTACACGATACACGCTCGCAAATCTTGTAAACGTTTACTAAATACTTCATTGCGAGTAATCGTTTTTCATACATTATAGTGTCTTGCCGTTGAAAATCAATATTCATGATTAAAATCACACACACATTCGGCTGACAAAATTCCATTCAATGACTTTTTACAAACTGTAAATCCGATAAGCATAATCCTTTTTATATGTGCGAATCACAAATGCGCAGTAATCACCAATGAATGGGGATATTATGCACTTTGATTTCGCCGAAATCTGAGTAATTTAACTTGTAAAATGCAGCAGTAAACAGTAAAACTAACAATAGGCCTAACGTTAGGCCATAAGGCTTTAAATCCCACGCAATCAAGGCCCGTTTTATCGACCAAAAAAAACTTGAATCGTAACAATCAGTACATTTACATGTAAATATTACCTGATGAGTCAAAGAAATTTTGCAAGAAAGAAAAAATATTGCCTAATAAACAAACAGAAAAGGTTTTAACAGGGCTGAAATTCTCCATGCTTCGCAAAGATGGCGGCCATCTTTTCCAGAGGACTGATATTTCAGAACTTCCTCCTGGTGGTGGCGTAGTTTTGAAATGTTTTACGGCGAGGTATATCATAGGCCTAGTATGCAAGATTTTCACAGAACTTTGAAAGCCGTAGCAAATAAGACAAAAAAGTTACGCGATGTTGAGTTTAAATGACATTAAAAGGAACTTATCTGTTCTTTCTAAACTGAATTTCCATGCATATTTTCTATACAAATGATGATTTATACTGTAGAAGTAAAGTTTTTACGATTTGGAAAGCAAAACTCAGCGTCTATTTGGGCAATGCAGTCAGTACTTTTGCCATACTGGTTGCGCGATTTTTTTTACTTCGCCTCGTAGTTTTGGAGCAATTTTGGTGTATTTCCGAAAATTACGGTACTAAACTCGTGTACACGATACACGCTCGCTTTTTTTGGCGTGTACACATTTACTAAAATCCCTAAACGTTCACAGCTCTAGTAGGGATGTGACCATTTACCGATTATCATGTACACGATCGAAAACATCGTTTACTGTTTACAACATTAATACATCGCTTACATGGAAAAATTACCCAGAAAGTGCCCCTATCAGTTTTCCAACAATACTTTGCATTAGAAATCAATATTCATTCACACCACTTTCAATCAATGATCTTACAATTCAAAGTTAGCACTTTTGATTTGCCGAATTTAGAGCTACTTGATGTAGGCTTACGCACTTGTCAGTTGTATGACTCACCTCTACTACCCCCGGCAATGTCAGTAAAAGGTGAGTCATTGACTTATGAAATAGTGACTCACATGTGTCACTGTACCAAATTGTCAGTCACCAGAGTGACTGGTTCAAACCCAATGACTTTGTACAGAGGTGATTGATTTGGGTAAGTCATTTCACAAAACATATACGTCACTTAAGTGCCTGAGGGTGCGTCAATGTACATATTTTGTCCACTCACTTTCGTGCGATGACTTAAATTGTCTGGGGGTATAGGAGTAAGTCACACAATTGACAAGTGCATCAGGCCCGGTTAAAAATAGACTTAAATCTGAATTAGGTTAACACCCATTATACAAGCTGTCAAATGGACCCAGATATACATGGACAAAAAAGCAATGATTGTTATTTTTACCACAAATAAATACAAAGATTACCTGATGAGTCAAATAAATTCTGCAAAAAAAAAAAATTGCAAAACAAACAAAAATGTTTCAAACTTGCTGAGATTTCAATGTGGTTTGTATACATCAGCGCCATTTTGCCAAGACGGTTGCATAAAATACAGTAGTTGGAAATGACACTGGGTTAAAATATTTTGTATAGACTACGCTAGCTGGCAGAGCACTTTTGAATTTGTACGACATGGCGATATAAGCGTTGACAACATATAAAATGCTTGCAAGACACAGCAATTTACTTGGTAATATTTCATTTCTGCATTGTTTTAAAGCGCGTTTAAACCATGGATCTTTTTTTCTGACTTTTTTCAGCCTTACTGGTAATTTGAAGACTTAATATAGCCCCCTACTCAAGTTTTGTGACATTCCTTACTTATTTTTAAAGCTGAAAATCATGATGATTACATCGTATTTATTGTAGGAATAGAACTAGTTCCACAAAACTTTAAGGAATTTTCGGTTGTGTGATGGCATTTTTGGCGATGATGTATAAACAAACAATTTTTTTAAATGGTATTGCTTATTGAATTTAACAAAAATCCCTAATAATAAAGTTGTTTCGGATGTTTACTTTGCCGTAACTTTTGTAACATTCCCAACTTATTTTTAAAGCTGGAAATCGGTGATGGTTACGTCGTGTTTATTGTAGGAATAGAACCAGTTCCTTCAGGAATTTTCGCTGTGTAATCGCTTCTTTGGCGATCGTGTACATAACAAACAATTCAAAAAATGGTATTGTTTATTGTTTACTGAATTAAACAAAAATGAACATCCCCTAATGATAAAACAGTTTCGGATGTTTACTTTGCCGTAACTTAACACCATACCTGAGCACTGGGTTATACATGTAACTCCATTATAAGACCAACCCAAAATTCCACTTTCCAAGTTAGGTTTTTCCCGATGACGTAATATTACCTAGAATACCAAGAGTTACATAACATATTAGGAAACCAAACAGGGACAATTTTTTAAACAAAATGGCAAAAAATTAGTTATCATAGGTCAATGGGGAAATCGTGGTCTTGGTGACTCTTGTGAGTACATGTTGGCTTCATTCGCTATCACAGCAGTCAATGGGAGCAGTGTTTCATCTAGAAATTGGATAAATGGGTGTGCATTGAGAATTTCTAGGTGTGCACCATTTTGTTGATGTCCCGAAGGTGGGTCCAGAGGGCCACTCGGTAGCCTATGTGTAGTACATTATTTGCTTATCAATCTGGGTGGTGTTGCTTTGAGGTGATTATCATGTTAGCACGAATCTTCATACTCCAAACTCCTTTGCTCTGAATCTCTGATTTAGAGTATGAACAATTACATACGTAAACATTTGACATGCTTAAGCAAAGTCAATGGGCTTCAACATGTGTTTTCCGAAACAGTTGCCCAGAAATTCTGGGCAACTTAATTTTCGGTATGAAGACTTCTGTAATTTAATCTAAAAATCAGCACACGGAAACTAGAATTTGTAAAAATCGTAGTAACTCGATTGCTTTTTAAAAAGGATACACATTTTGCATTCAAAAATAAAGTTGCAACACATTTTCTGCGAGCGTCTTGACAAAAATGTAACACACAAACGTAAGCATTATTTCCAACCAATAAGAAAATAGAACGCTTGCGTACAGAAATTCCTGACATATTTTGAGTGCATCCTCTGTGCAGCTTTGATCGTTTGAACACAGCAGTATGCGGTCCTATGTGCATGTTACTTAGACCCCTAGCTTTGCTCTTTCACAGGGGTGTCCCACCCTGCCCATCCGCAGGTCTGCCCTGTCCCCTGGTATGCCCTGCCCCCTGGGGTTTTAAGAATTTTTTTTTTTTTTTAGCTTAATGATCTTAATTGGCCTCATAAATGAAATACCTTCACAATGGATACATAATTATAGCATAGTAAGCTATTGTCCTGTTTGACTAATGACTGGTCCTTATCATTAAAAATAGCTTCATTCTGAGATGCATGATTGTAGCTGAAATCCCAGAGCTTCTTCACCAGGGGATTGAGCCTTAAGGGGGCCCTGTGACTCCACGCCCAAAATACGCTGCACTTCATGTGCGCAATAATGTGCCCCTTATAAAGTCTAGCACCCGGCCCCTTTTTAAATCAAACTAGGGGTCTGTTACTTATGTACAACGCGTTCAATTTGTATCTATTAATAATTAAGAAAAGAACATGCGTTAAGGTAGTCCAATTTGAATCATTATATTAGTGCACAACAACATAATTATCTGTCTTGTAACGAACGTGCATGGTGATTTTTTTTGTATCTGTGCCCGTTTTTTCTCCTCCCATTTTCAAGTTGTACATGTGCGTTTGCAACATTAACTGCAATGCTATTGTCCTGTTCAAAGTCACTGAATTATTTCCAGAAAATTGATTTTTCACCTTTTCACAAAAAATTCAGGAAATGTACAAAATTTAAGTTGAAAAAAGTTGTTCAGCTTTGTTTGTATGGTTACATTAGGCAAAAGTTAGGCGTCTGTGTTAATTTTTATGTTCTTTTGTGACCACTGTACTGTATGAGAGGTTATGTATTATGCACTTGTCAATTGTGTGACTCACCCCCACACCCCGGACAAGGTGAGTCATTGCACCAATGTGGGTGGACAAAACATGTACATTAGTCACTTAGGTGACTGACATATTTTGTGAAATAACTTACCCCAAATCAATCATCTCTGAATAAAGTTTATGGGTCTGAAGTAAATTGACCCACCCCAGAGTCACTCTGGTGACTGACAATTTGGTACAATGATGCACATGTGACTCACAATTTCATTTAATTTTCATTACAATTTTAATTGAAAAAAATATGACAGTAGGCCTCAAGTTGAGATTGTATAGGCTTCAGTTAAATTTTTGGCATTTCCGGTTGCTATGTTGCATGAAACCATTCTCTCCATTCATTATTTTTATATCAGTGGCGCCACTAAAACAAATTTATTAGGGGGTATTAATTAAATTGTATGTATCTAGTGTGTACTAGTAGAATTGCAAATGTGAAGCCACAACGACATGGGGTCCAGGGACCAGCTAAGGGCCCCTGATGGGGTCAGAGGGTGGAGACCCCAGCAGCACTATGTTTTGCATGGTTGAGGTGGCAGGAAATTGTTTAAAAGTAATGTCAAATATACACCAAAACTATCTGAACTTTTTAGGATTGGGGGAACGTGTCCCCTGCTGGCGCCACTGTTTGATACAAACATTTTTTTGAAAGAAAAAAAAAAAAATCATAATTGTCATTTATTTTAGCAATCATTTGTCTAAAATACTTCAGATACGCCATGATTACAAATACCATCTTCAATCAGTACAGTTCATGTTCTTATTTCAGATGCACAAGTTTTGTACGCCCGCATGGCTGGGGTTCAAAAGAATTTGAAATAAGTAGGTACATTCACTTCTGCGCGCATAGCTGTGAGAAGGTAGCAAACGAGGTGAAAGTTTCTTCTTTTAACAGGTCTTAGTTAATAGCTATTGAATTTGTTTATATCTGCCCAAGTTTTTAAGACCCAGGGGTATATACCAGATCAGAGGGTTTTAGAGTTACGAAAATTACATTTTTGTGGTTAAAATGAATGAGAAAAACAGAACAAATATCTTGGAAAATGTTCGCAACAAAGGAGTGCGTTGCGAATATTTCACAACGTGACTATATTGAGTCAATGTAGCGGTTTCCACCGTTAGATGCATAGGATGTCTGACCGAGTATTCGCAGTGATGTAATGGCGTATACTAAGGTCAGATGTTTATCTGACTAGTATTTGCCGTGCTCCAGACTGGGTTTAACAGGTTTTACAATTAATTATTGTTTAAAAGATGTAAAAGGAAATTCAACATCACAAAGTCAAAATTCACTGTTGCCAGAATGATTACCCACATCGCATGGGGAATTTGATAGTGCAATTTTTTTAATTTGGAACGTTCTTTTAATCTGTAAATTCATCCTTTTTTCAATCAATGATCAGTTTAAAACACCAATGAAAATAAATATTAAACCTTTTAACTGAGTTTTGAAATAATGACCATCATTTATACATTCTTTGACCATGAAATCTTAGTTAGCAGGTGGCATGTATTACACTCATTATATATTCATAAATCTGAGTGGGCCGCTGTGGGCATGAATACGTACAGAGGAAAAGGAACGACTTTTCAGAATTTGGGGATTGACTGTTTGCACTGCATTTATCAATCTTGAGTAAGTTCAACAATCAAAACAGAAAAATACCAGAAATGGCAGAAGAATCATATACATAAAGGCCTACAGTTATGCTCAAAAGAATGTATATAAACACTCTTTCTTCCCTCACACACTAAAGGATTGGAGTGCTTTACCGTCCGTCAGACATTGTACATGCACCAAGTTTCAACTGTTTCAAAGCTAAACTTACTAAGACTTGTATTGCCCACTATTTAAAAAAAAATTCATTTTTAAACTCATACTTTTTACGCTCGGTTGGCGTTCATGTCCTCTTAAAGGATTTTTTCCGACTTAACCGATTCAGATACTGAGTAGGCCTAGGCCTACAACAAAGAGGTCCTGGTGCAAATTGACAAGGAGTTAAAAATCACAAGTCATGTTAGCCAAATTGCCTAAACTTTGGTTGGTGTTATAAATACAATTAGGCTAAACCTTACCGTTAGTTTATAGCCAGTGCCACGACTCACGAGCACAAAAATAACACATGCCTTACGTTAAAGGAATATTCCCATGTTTTTTTGTACAGTATAAGAGAAATTTTTTAGAAACTAAAAAAAATCATGCTATTCTGGAGGTCGGAGTCAACGTAACTGTGTACGAGCTCAGTGCAGTTTTGCTACGTTGGAGGGGAAACTTTATCATAATAGTCAATGGGATATTTTTTATGAATACTTGTGTCGCCTCAGCCAGTCAGCGAAAATTATTGGACTCCTATATATTGGAAACTATTATCCAATACACGACATATTTAAAGAAAAATAAACTATGTCCAGTATATGTTGAAATATGGCAAAAAAATAGGTTTGTCTCCCATTGACTGCAATAATAACTGCCTATTCCTTGTCCCCTTTGTCTGAAGATTGAGATCGTCAAAAAATCATTGTTACGTCGCCGTGCATCACAACATTCCCAGATGTCCGACCTCGAAAATGTTATTCCTTCTAAAGGTATTTAAATTCCAAGGTTCACATAAAATGCCAATAAACGTATAGGAAAAGGCTCAGTATCATACCACAGCAACACATTCTCCTACAAAGTTTATGTATTTCATTCAAATCTATCCTTTTTTATTAGTAAAACCTGTTAAAAAAAACAAATTGATTAAAGTTAGGTATTTATATACATTGCCAAATATACCCTACTTCAATCACTTTCGAAAATTTGTTTCTAAGCATACAGAAACAACCAATTGACAATCAAAGAAATGCATAAACATTTGGAATTGAATTGCCTCTATGACATCACCAAACAATTCAACATAGGCCTAGGCCTACTGTACATAAACTTTGAAATGCAATTGGGAAATCTTTATAAATCCATAGCCCATCTCCTAGACGGTATGATATCAACCTGATTTTTGTACCAAATTAGCTCTTAAAGTCTGCTCTTTCAAAAAAATTTTACAAAAAAGCACAGGATTATTCGTTTAAATTATAATAAAAACAACGCCAATGAGCCTACCTACCTTTCACCGTAGGCTATAAACTCCCTCTGCATAAATTATGATTTGTCTTTCGTAAACAAATAGCATATCAAATAGCCTATCCCATGTGCAGCATTATTTTAAGTATTTGGAACGTCATGTACGTAATAGCATAACGTCGCGTTACGTACACTTACCCGCGCCATGTGGTCTTTTGTTAAACAAACCACGCGTCCAAAGCGTGATATTTAACCTCTGTACCTTCCTATTATCAATTTCCGCCTGTAATGAAAAGCACACACCGTGCACAACGTACACACCTACATACGTTACGTTCACATAAAATGCAAACACTGCATGCTGCGATCACAAGTACACCGAAAACAGCTACACTTTTAGTAATAATATACCATATCATACCACACAATCTAATATTGAATAAACATGGCACTTACAGCTACACAGCGGGGCGAGTCAAATCCCGTGGGAGAAAAAAAAATCAATATTTTCTTGATCGTCCTCTTTCCTTGTAAGCATGTATTATCCGTCTGAAAACAACAAAATTTCTCCTATAACTATCCAAAAGTTCCAAAACCGTTAACAGTGCAGCACCATTACTACAGTACAAATAAGAATTTCACTTTTTCCGTGTGCATGTCAACCAAACGTGACGACACGTGAGAATTCTACGTGAAACATTGTCTTTGTGTAGGCTAGTCCAACTGCAAAACGGCCTTCCAGATGATTGTAGGCGGCCTACCGAATCACCCAATACGTATTTATCTTTCCAGACAAAGAAGTGTGACGTGTGCAGTCACTTAAGCCGGTACTATTGTCTACGAAAACCTGTACGATACCGAATAAATCTTGGCAGTCCACCTCATGATCAGTCTTAGGATATCAGAGGACTTTTTGCGGAATGTCTTATACTATAAGACAACCTCAGAAAAATGTATCAAATATCTGAGCAATTTACTAATATTGTAACAACTCCAACAACATCATTGAACACAATTTTGTTTTCAAGTCGACAGGTCGAGATAGAGAAAAGGCGATCTACTCAGTAATATAAATGAGTGACAATCATGGAATGTTCTACTCGGATCGCGGTAACCTTGTTCTAATTTGTACGCATACTGTACATGTCCTGTCACAAGTACCCTCTCTGTACGTGTAGACTGTATTACATTTCGTCTCGTCAAGTCTGCAGATCAACAACGACGACATGAAAGTACAGCCGGCCAGGCCTCTAGTTAGCTAGCTCAAGTTGCTGCATGCCGCGCTTATACATATATCTTCGGTTAATAGCTCCATCATGATTATACGTAGCACTTACGTAGTCTAGTACAGTGAATATAAGTAGTGTGTCAAATCACGATGAGTTCGCATGTTGATCACGCAGGCAAAGCATGATTGTATTTTTCTCTTCGCTGTTTACTGCATGTACTACAGCCGCGCTGTAGATAGGGAGTATGCGCAGTAAGATGATGGAGTTAAAAGAGAAGATTATGTACCAAAGCAGTTTGGATCGGAATGTTTTGGATCCGTTACAAACGAAGTTTTAGGAGAAAGATATTTTGTTGATTGCCTATCTCTTGATTTTCTTCGTAATTTTCTTTTTAAATGTAGGCTTTCGTATTGTTTATTAAAGTATTGTTATTTCATCTCTTTCACTATTTGTGAAATAGGCCTGTTATAGTCTGAATGTGTTTTCAAAGTGGGAAAGCTTAAAGAACTTCCGAGTATCATATTTTCCCCAAAATGTTTTCGCCACCGATTGCTTTTAATCATTACAATAAAATCAGGATGACTATTGATGGTGGATCATGCCAAGTTTAGGTAAAACGCCGGAGCCTGACAAATTCGTATTGACGCGATAGCAACCTAGCACGAATCGTCATACCCAAATCACGTAGCCTACTAATCCTCTGGATCCGGGCCGGGCATGAAAGCTTGTACATTGGAAATGTGTGTGTCACACGAAAAAGTCAATGGCCTTCAACACGTGCACAAAATTTTGCGACCAGATCTGGTCGCAAAATTGTTTTCGGTATTAAAACTGTATTTATTTAATCTACAAAAAAATCGATCAAGCAGTAGTTGAACTTCTCTACTAGTGTTCTGCAAAGAATAAAATATTAACATTCTTCCTTAAAATCATGAAATTTTCCCTCTAAAAACAGAAAATGATCCATAAATGATACGCGTCATTCAAATAAATTTCAACCCAATAAACGCAATGAAATGCAAGCGCATCTTGAGAACATTAGATCTTGAAAATTAAAGGTGTATACATTTTTGAATAGAAGTTAATGGTGTCGGCTCCGAAAAAGCAGTGCAGTTTTTACACATAGAAATGCATAGCGAGACGTTTTCACGAAGTCCGTAAATCCATCTTTGTTAGACCCAATCAGTGATCAAATCTGGCATGTAATGTTGCGTAATAGCTAGAAATGCACGCGTATAACTCAACAACAACATGTAATAGCATTAATTAGGAATCAGGAAAATGATGTATTTATTACGGTATCTTTCAATTGCTTCTAGTTATATTTTAGTTATGCATTGCACAGGGCCACCGAGAGGTTCACGGGACCCGGGGCAATCTGAAAATCCCGGCCACAGTACGTGTTCCTAGCATTATGGCAACCTATATTCTTATTACATATAAATAACACAGTAGGTCACCTCCTACCGCGACTTTCGAACCGTATATGATAATTCATTTTTTTGACCACTCGCGAATCTTAATTACATTTTTTTTACTTCAATTCACATTTGCCGGTGACTCCCTTAATTTTTTTTTTTCTCTTTCCGATGAGATGTACAAACGATAAATTTACCACCCCATTACAATCATGATAGTGTAAATGCCCGACAATTTGCTGCAAATCAAAGAAATGTTGAAGAAGCAGCACTTACTTCAGTACGTGTCCAGCAAATGTGCGTTGAGTACAAAATATAATTATGAATCGCGAGTGGTCAAAAAATGGAATTTTCATATATGGTTCGAAATCGGTGCCCTGCCTTGTTATATATATATATATATATATATATATATATATATATATATATATATATATATATATATATATATATATATATATATATATATATATATATATATATATATATATATATATATATATATATATATATATATATATATATATATATATATATATATATATATATATATATATATATATATATATATAACAAAAGATCAGAAATAGTATCCTCTTGCCGCCATTGTAAAATGAGACCACCCAACCGTACTAAGAAGAAGCGCTGACCTGTTCTGAATAATTACCTAGCTTCAGTTGCCTGACGATCCGCTAAGGTGAAACCACTGGTTGCAGCTCAGATCCTGCTTGTTGATAAATATGTATATATATATATATATATATATATATATATATATATATATATATATATATATATATATATATATATATATATATATATATATATATATATATATATATATATATATATATATATATATATATATATATATACATATATATATATATATATATATATATGTATATATATATATATATATATATATATATATATATATATATATATATATATATATATATATATATATATATATATATATGTTATTATATATAGTTTTCGCCGTGTCAATCATAGGTATTCGCCAATTTTTGGTCCTCCTGTTTTAAACGTACATTTCTTTTCTTAGTTTTACGGGTCCTTGGGTGTGTTTTAGAGCATTAAGAGGGCGCTGTCGTAGGTTTTTTTAAATTGAGGGTGCATATACGTATGGGGCGCTGTTTTTTTATGACTCATGGTTGAACTTTTTTTGGACTTAGTCTTTTCCGAAAACTTTTTGGACTTTTTTCTTAGAAAATATTACAAAGATAGACAAGAAAAAAGATACTGAGACGCATGATGTACATGGAATCATGAAAGCTGTTGAAATCATGATTGATTGTATTTTCAAAATGAAAAACTGAAAGAAAAAAAAAGCAAACTAGTCACATTTGTGCACTTAACATATAAACAACTTAAGGAAAAATGTTCTGATGAAAAAAGGTCTGTAAAGAAGAAAGTGTATGAAAAAACATAGTTCAAATAGAAAGTTTGCAGTGTCATAATATTTGCTGTAAAAATAGGAGGCGCAGTATCATGAAAGGTCTGTCTAGATTATGAGGAGGTGTGTCAGAATGAGAAAGGACGGTGTTCTAAGTGTTTATTTTTAAATGCTGTGCTGTTACCTCGGTATAAATATATATATATATATATATATATATATATATAAATAAATATATATATATATATATATATATATATATATATATATATATATATATATATATATATATATATATATATATATATATATATATATATATATATATATATATATATATATATATATATATATATATATATATATATATATATATATATATTTAAGGCGCTCGGTTGTTCATTCTTGAAAATCTGGTGTAACCTTTTATAAAAATTAGTTTCTAGGTTTTAGTTATTGTCAGTATGATGAACTAGTTGTGATAATGGCATTGTTCATTGTATTTAGTGGCAACAAATAGATTTAAACTAGTTTTGCCTTTATCAAATGAATTTTATGTACCTCATCATACTATTCAGTGGAACCGATGAAACACATTTTCTGTTTTGTTATCTACCTTTTTTTTTATTCGGCGATAGATTATAAAAAGCCTCACCGGTTGTGTTTATCTACATCCTGTGGCGTAGCGGTTATCATACATGTCTACAGACCACGAGGTCATGGGGTTCAGGCCTGGGTTGGGTAGACACGCCAGTGCACCACAACTGGTTATCAAAGGCCGTGGACATTGACTTGGTTGTCGATGTTATGTCTGTCCGTACGTCGTACCTGTGTTCTCGTCTGGGTCGTATTAAGCGTTTCGTGATAGCATTGTTACTATCATAACCGATTACGCAGGTGACGACCATATTATTGTAATTGTGTGTTCACTTCACTCGTCGTCGTCGTCGTCGTCGTGGCACCCATCAGAAGCGGTGTGAAATGTATCATGCGGGGACGAATTCAGCGTAGACCATTTGAAGAAAGCGCCCCTTGAAACATGGACGGAATGAAACTGCCAGTGTCATTTTGATCCCGTTCGTTCAACGAGTTGAAAAGGTATTAGGCAATTATTCGGCCACACAGGTAGTTGAGACAACTCAACAAAAAATGTTGTAATTTGATAAAAACTTAATATACGAACATTAAGGAGTTCTTACTTGGATTAATTATACCCTGAAAACTGGTTTATTATTTCATTTGGTGCAGAAATCGTAAAAAAGCAGCATTGTCAGCAGCGTAATTCTGAGTGACTTTCAAAATCTTGCCGACCCATTAGCGTAACCTGCTCCCCTTGACACCTTTTTCGATAAACATTATTGCGGTTAATGTCATTTCCATTCATTGGTGCAATATACGCGTAAGGACTCTTTGTGTCTAGAGTTCAGGAGTTATGCACCATCAAGCAACTTACGTAAAGCAAAAACATGCTTCTTTGAATATGACTTAATGATATTATACATTGGTTACTTATGAATATACAAGAAATACACTTTACAAGTTTCTTTATGCCTAAAACTCCACATAGCACATATTGATGTTATTCAAATAAAAACTCCCCTCGTTTTGCCGTTATACGGGGAGGAAGTTTTATTGTTGGAATGCTACTCTTGATATTTCTTAACTTTGAAATGAATTTACATGGAAATACGAAATATAGCTTCAATTTCTATGTTCAAGCTTTAATCTTCTAACAATTTGTCTAAATAAAACAAAATTAACATATTTCACACCTTTAGAGTGCAAATTTTAGTAATACGCGAAGTGGACAAATTTGGAAATAGACTGCAAATTGCAAACCGCCACATGCGGTTAATGAAATGCCACAGGCACAGAAAATCCGGATGGACTTCTGTTCAAGGGGCGAGTTCTGTAATGCGGATTAAGAAATCGAACCGAAATATTAAATGAGACAAAACAAAAATTTACAAAAACAGCAAAACAACGATTTAATGCTTACTGCTTTTTTAGCAGTCGTAAAAGATTAACAATTGTACTGTGGGTAGCTTCTTTAGGGAAGAACCTGACTTGTACGCGTTGTCTATAGAAAAGGGGTAACATTTTGTTTGGGTCTTTTAAAATTTATGAATAGCGAAAAATAGAAACGGTATGGTTCAAAATGTAAAATGTTACTAGGAAACGACGTCGAAGAAGGCGGAATAATCAAAGTGGTGGGTTGATAGGGATTGGTACCGCTGCGTTGACAGTAGCTAAATAATTATTTACTGTTATACCGCTGATAGCTGGTGCTATCAAAGGTATTAGGGCACGGATGGCTCGGCGTAAAAGAAAAAGATGATTATGCTGGTGATTCGCAAAAACATTTACAAAATTTCTACTTGTTTTGGTTTTAATGCTCGCACCCGAAGGGTTGGAATTCATTTAATATCATTTGCTATTCTAAGCACACGTTAGAAGAAAACTGGAATTTTGCTATATTATTTTACTTCCTTGTTCAACCTCCTTGTTTGGTTGATATACATTAAAAAGGACAAGATAATACTAAAATCGAAACTAATTATGACTTCCTTTATGAATTGAAATGTGTTCATCCTAGCACCTGGTTGATATCCGGGCCAACTAGTTCTGGCAAGACTAGTTTTGTTTAAAGGTTATTGACTAACGATTTCATCAGACAAGTCAACATGGTGTAAAACAGCCAGTGATGTTTACCGATTTGGAAACTAAGTTGGATGAAAATGAAATCACTATTGAATTTGTTAAAGGTCTGCCTGATGTAGACATACTTGAAGATATTAATGCACTAATTGTTCTTAATGATTTGCTCAGTGATTTATCAAAGGTAAAACTAAAGGATGTTCAACAATCTTTTTACTAAAGGATCTCATCATTTAAACATGTCGGTAATGCTGATTGTCCAAAATATGTTTTCGAAGAACTGTCAGTCGGTTAATCGCAATGCGCAGTTCTATTTGGAAATAATAGGGACGAGCAGGTGAAAATAAAATGGGTAGTCAGATGGGTAAAATAATTTGATTGTTAATGTATATAAAGAGGCGACGAAAGAACCTTAAGGGTATTTATTCATAGACAATCGTCCGGAGACACCTAAAGATATAAGATTACGGTCTGACGTTTTAGATGAAAAGGACTACAGCGTAGTATACAATGTAAACTTCTACAGAGGATCCTAATAGAGCTGCATTAGGTGTGGCTATTAAAGGTGGCAAAAATATGATCAGATTTATGTTAAACGAAGCCGACGTCAGTTTTTTTTACAAGTGGATACCATTTTGTGCAACCTGAAGGTAAAAAGGCTAAAAAGTTTTTCGAAAAATATAAGAACATTGTAGAAGTGATTGGCTCAGTAGATGTTTCTTTGCCTAGCTAAAAAGATTTCCTTATCAATCTGATATCAAAACCTTCTGGCGTCACAGTTTTTAGAGCGTTTGATAAAATCATTTAATATGAATAAATCTGTCATGGTCCCGGCCACCTGTTTTGAGGGGCTAGTGGCTACTATAAATTCATTTAAAGGTCTGGATAAACATAATTTAGAGGTACAAGAAGATAATGCTCATCTTTTGAATTGGTTACAAAACAATCCCAACGACAATGATGCAATGCTGTTGCAACGAGATGATAGAGATATAAATTTAGCGACTGCAAAGGTTGATATAGGTAGATCCGAAATCCAGGCAGCCTCTGTCGTATGTGCTGTGCAGGGGTTGGGAGATACTGTCAAGCAGCAAGGAAGCAATAATTTTTGTATTACAACAGCCGGTACCTTCTGGTGAAGAGGAAGCAATAGAGCCGATTGACCCCACTGATGTCGATATGGTACCAGAATTAAACAAAAGTTCGGTGGTCTGAATAGTAAAAAAATACAGGCCTTTAGATAAAAGGGCTGTGTTGAGTTCTTGGAAAACGTTTAAGGATATAGCTTATGTTTAACGGTATGTGTGGTACTAATACCAATCATCTTTATCAGATGGTTGAAAAAAAAACACGATTCACGTTCATTCGGCAGGACGAAAGGTTCGGCATCTTTTGCTCAGCATTGGGCTAGATTGAATATACCGGAAGGAGTTCTTAAAATGAACAGTTTTGGCGAGGGATTAATATGTATAAAAGTGCGACGGCAGCAACGATATTTGAAACAACAGAAAGGTCTCCGGGAGTTAGGGGTCGACGGGGAACGCGAAATTATTTGAATTATGAGCAATTGGTCCGATGATGAATGATAGGCAATAGGTAGTTTTTTTATAGAGATTTTAGTTAACGTGATATACCGGTACTAAAGAGTGTTCGTTGTGCATTTGCTTGTTACGGTTGGTCGGTCGTTTACGATACTATAGATAGGGGAGCGACGGGATGACAGGGTCGGGAGGGTGGAAAATTTTTTATTACGACGCTGCGCATCCCGCTGGTTACGGATCATAAGACAAGCTGTACCGCGCAGTGAAAAAGATGATTCCGGATCTAAAAAGAAGCAGTGGCTGAAATCAGAGGCAGTGTACTCTCTAATAATGCCTCTCAAGAACAAATTCACACGAAATAAAGTATGGGCCTATGGTGTCGATAATCAATGACAGTCTGATCTTGTTGATATAGGTTGCTATTCTAGGGTCAACAAGGGCAATAAATTTATTATGACAATAATCGATCTTTTTTTCTAAATACGCATGGGCGGTTCCATTAAAAAATAAAAGCGCGCCTGAATTGGAAAATGCTTGGAAATCGCTTTTTGTCGCTGGTAGGGTTCCTGTGAATATTTAGACAGATAAAGGTACCGAATTTGATAATAGAAAAGTTAAAAGTTTTAGAAGATAAAGGGTTTCGTTTGTTTAGTACTCAGAGGGTAAATAAAGCTTTTGTCGTCGAACGGTTTACCCGTACTTAGCGTAAAATATTAGAGAAAGTTTTTCTTGCAACGGGATTGTGCAAATGGGTAGACATTCTGCCAGACGTTTTATGGTGGTACAATGCTAGGGTTTATAGCAATACAGGTTGGGCTCCCGATACTGTTACTCACAAAAATGAAATGGAAGTGTACGATAAAGATTTTGTGCAGTTACAAATTGCTTTACAAGTATGACGTGATCAGGTACGCACATCGAAATTAAAGATACTTTGAAAAGGGTTACATGCCGAGATGGCAAGAAGAAATTTTTAAAATTCGCAATGTGAAAATTAAAGGTCTGGACCGTCCTTATTGTACAGTTCGGGAGCAATCCGAAAAACTGGGTACTTTGAAATACCCAAAAGAATTGGGTACTTTTATGTATTACGTCATCGCATGAGCCTACATTTTTTACTAGACCACACTAAACATATGGGGTTTCTCATTTTCCGCTCCGGATTGTCCAAAATTTCACTGGATAACCTGAAATTATGGAGACGGATAATAAATAGATATTTGAAACTTTTTACCGCTGCTTTTTTATATTCACGGTCCTTTTGTTGGAAAATCAATCAAACAGATTATGGGCAGTCTGTTTTGTTCATTTTCTCAAAAAGGCGAAGATGAATTTCAAAAAGCAGCGGAAAAAAAAGTGTTTAATAATTATTTACAATCTGTCTCCAAAATTTCAGGATATCCAGTGGAATTTTGGACAATTTGGAGCGGGAAATGAAAAACTCGATATGCTTAGTGTGGGCTTGTCAAATGTGTAGACTCATGCGATGACGTAATACATAAAAGTACCCAATTTTTTGGGCATTTCAAAGTACCCAGTTTTTCGGATTGCTCCCGGACTGTTATATAATATAGAAGATTTAAAAAGCAAAAACACAATCAGATTTTTTACGAAGAAGAGCTTCAAAAGATTACACCCAAAAAGGAGGAGGATCTGTACCGGGTCCAAAAGGTTATAAAAAGCGACTGCGCAATGGTAGAAAAGAGTCTTCGGTCAAGTGGGTAGGGTATGGTGACAAATTTAATAGTTGGGTGACGGATATCGAATTTTCGTGGGTACTGCCTAGCAATGTTCCTAATGTTGGGGACATATCAATTTTGCCTCAACTTTTCGTCAGAAGTTGGACGCACCTAAAATTTTTGAGGGTGATTGGGTTGTATCAGATATCGCCGTTGCATTTACCTCACGATTGGGACATCATGGGTGATACGCAGGGCGGGTGTTTCGTTACAGGAAATTTCATTGGGCAGGATGGGTCGGTTGTTTTTAGCGAACCAAGTGTTGTTTTTTTCCTTTTTACGCATGCGACAAATGACGAAGTATGATGTGACTAGTCTCCAATTTTTAACTTCTGCTTATTTAAAGTATTTAGAAATTACAATGTTGAGCATGCACTAAGCGCGTAATATTAACCATGGTTTTGTTTCCTAATATGAATCCAGATTATGTGGGGGTAAAGTTACTATGGTTCTTAGCGGTGCGTTATTGCGGTATCTAGGACTTAAACAACACGAATTAAAATTTACTGCAAAGTTTTCACGCGAGGTTGAGGCGTCTGATGTATCAGTCACAAGAAATTTCATTGCTTAAAAAGAGTTTAAGACAGTCTGTTTGCCAAATTTGTATACGTATATTTGTTTGCCGGGAATAAAAGAATGCGCAAATGGCCCTCAATTTCAACCCAAAACTGCTTTGAGGCGAATATTAACTGCTAAATTCATAAGTGAAATTGATATCAAAATTGCTGATGCTGCTAATAGCGGTACTAAATTTTTCGGGTCGACGGTGTTGGGTTTTGAATTTACACGATGTAAAGGTCCTGTTCGCAATTTGGGTGTGTCTTGGTTTATTGGCAGCGATGTTAAAGTTGTCGTTTTTGTAGACGAAAGAAAAAGAAAAAAAATCACTGTCAATTCTGATTTTGTATTAGACAATCGTTACAATTGGACTGTTGGTGTGAGAGAAGCCGTATTTCCGTTCGATTGGGTTGTCATCGATGGCACCAATTCGTGGATTACGTATGATGATACCAAACATAATGTGTCCAGATATAAGTCTGAGAAAGAGAACGAGACGCGGTCGGTCGGCCGTGTTTTGCAATTACAACGCAATGCGTATTTACCAACTGAATTTGTGTATAGAAGGCCTGCAAGCGTTATATTGAAGTACAAGAGTCCATCGAAAATATTAGTTACCTTCGAATGGCGGATTGTTTCTTGTATGAGGTTCGATGGTAATCGGATTACGATGATTGTAGGCGAATGGAAGGACGCTGAGCACGCGTCAAGTGTGACAGAATTACGTCAGGTATATGTTTATTGTGACTTTGTCGAACAAGGGTATATAGGCAACACATGTGCACAAACTCCTTATCTGATGCACACCGATGTAAGCAGGGGTGCGGTACCGCAATCTCCGAGTCTGATTGCAAGAAGAAAAATTACTAGAACTGATTTGATATCGATTTCAGTGGCTTTGCGTGATTAAAACGGTGAGCGTGCCTTTTTTGTTGGGGAGCGCGATGTTATTTTGCAGTTGTCTTTCGTGCCAGAATGAATTGGATGATCGGAAGTGGTGGGGACGGGGTCACGAATCACTCATCTTCCAAATTTGGCTTACAATCAGATTTTAAGTTGCCTGTCGGTAAAGAATCGGTGGTTTTGGTTTAAAATGTTATACTACCATCTAAGTGGTTAATCGTATCTCCCCTTAACAGCGGATATTTTGTATAAAGTTCAAAAACTTCCGTTAAATGCGAAACATGCTAGTTTGACCAAGAGCGTTATAGTGGGTAAGTGGTTTTTGCGTCCACTGCACAGATCAAAATTAAAAATTAGTACAGATGACAACAGCGTAACTTTTTTATGAAAGGACCGGGCGCGATTACCCTTTACGTAAACTTTGTTTTCGACTTTCCGGGTTTCAGAAAAGAATTCGAACCTTACGAGGCTATAACAGTTCCGTTTACTGGTACTGTCCACTCTTATGATTTGATTTGTAATTTGTACGTGTATTGCGACTTCATCGAAGAGGTTAATATCGCCGGCATCAAAGCTAAATTGTTGGCATGTACTTTCAGTAATGAGAATGGCATAAATAGCAATGTTGCGCAACGTACTAGTTTAAAAGTATAGCGACAGGACCTGTCCACAATCGCAATAGCCGTGTACGACGGACGGGGTAATCCGATAGATTTTGATCAGAGAAAAAACGATGCTATCGTTTTAGGTTTGCGATTTGATGAACAACAGAAATGATGTCTGTGAAACCTGTTTTTAGGGGAACTCATCAATATGGGCGGGGTTCTGTTGGTCCCGTTTTTGGAGGGACCTATTTTGGTCAGAGAGAAGGCGCTGTTGGCCCAATGTATTCTCATACGTACACTCCAAATTTAATACCATAGCATAGCAAGGTTTAACGTCCCGAAAGCATTTAGTGCTAGACATTATATCAAGACGGCCACGGCCTTTGATAACCAATTGTGAACTCACTGGTTGCAAACCCACCGGAATTTGAACCCGGGACGTGTGGGTGAGACGACAAAGCACTAACCACTACACCACGGAGGTCTGTTTAGAACACAGACGGGTGGTGGGTTGGGGGGATGTTTTTCGCATGATAGGTGACATGGTCGCACCGGCATTAAAAAAGCGGTTTAGCTGTCGCTAGAGAAGCTGCACCAACACTAGCAAAAACGGGGGCTAGAGGCCGCAAGAAATGCTGCGTAGTTTTATGTAGTTTTAGGTTGTAAAATTAGAAAATTGGATAATGATGGGGGTGTTGAAGAGCTTGCGACTGCTGATAAGGTGACTTGCGTCAACAACTTGTTTAATTCTTTGTTCGAATCAATCAGGTTTGAATGGGATACGGTTAAAATTCCCGATGATGATTTTTTGGTCTAGATTCCAAGATGTACTGATTGGAGAACAAATGTTTTATGTGGACATACAAGGAAGATAAAACCTTGAAACGGAACGTGTAACTTTCTATAAAAGTGGAGACACCGCAAAGTGGGGAAATGGATTCTCATCGAGAAAAAAAATCGATACAAGCCTGCCACAAGGCGCGTTATTTTGACATGGTCGGGAAGTTTTATTTTAATTTAGCATTGGGGAAACGATTGTTGCCTGAAAATATAGATTTAAAAATTACGTTGACGCGTTCTTCAAAAGAGTTTTCAATCCTAGCAGATAATGCAACCACAAAAGGGAAAAATCTGATGATTGACATTCAGTCGGCCGAGATGTTTGTGGTTAAAAAAGAAATGACCTTAATATACCGTGAAATGATCGATGCTTACTGGCAGACAGGTGAAATGATAAAATACCCGTTCATGCGTACTTTGCCTAGGCGCTATTTAATTCCAGAAAGTGCCAAAGAAACCGATATTGAGATCCAACAACTCCCTGATCCAATGGCCTGAAAAATGTGTTTTGGAAAAGGTGTTTATTTATTTTGTGTTACATTCAGCATTTGCTAGTGATTACAGCCTTGATCCATTTTTTTCTTCTTCAAATTACAAGTTGAAAAATATTGATGGTATAGTGAATGGGTATTTTCCATACGATTTTGATTTTAAGGATAATTTATATCTAAAAGGTTATTTAGATATACTCGAAACGGTAGAGGTCCTTTACGATGTCAATGGTCAGATGGTGGGTTTAATATCAAACCGGAAACGTGGAAAACAAACAAATGTATTTTTGGTTTCAGCTATTCATTAGATAACGGCGTCAGTCAAGTAAAAGAAATTGGGTCATATCGTATCCATTTGAAATTCGAGACAGCCGTGCCTGCAAATGGAATTTCTACAGAAAAAGAGAACAAACTGCTCCGAAACCTAAAAAGCCTGTAAAGTCTGAGAAAAAGGAGAAAGCAAAAATATATAAAAACGCGGTAATCAAAGGATTAGTTCAGTGGTCAAGCATGTTTATCTTATATGAAAGAGGACTTCGAAAGAAACAAAATGGTGAAGAAACCATTCAAAAATCTTATTCCGTTAAGGAGATATTTAAGTTTAGGTTTGGTATCATTTATGTAGAAGTGACTAAAATCAGACTAGTTGTGATGTCATAGACTCAGATTCCTCAAAGTCTGCATGTTCTATCATATTTTGTCCTGTGATTTTGTGGCTTAAAAACCATGGGATTTGTCAAAGAAGTAGTAAAACTGAATCTACCACCTGAAGAAAGTTTAAGAGAAATTGATTTAATAGTGAAAAAAATCAATAAACGTTCTTTAAAACACATACAGATTTGGAGGAATCAAAATTAGTCTGATTTCAGTCGTTTCTACAGAAATGATACCAAACTTAAATATCTCCATAACGGAATAAGATTTTGCAATGCTTTCTTTACCATTTTGATTCTTCTGAAGTCCTCTTTCATATAAGATGGACATGCTTGACCACTGAACTAATCCTTTAAAGACAGCGATCACGACGATTCAGATCATGAAGAAGAAATTCTCAAGGCTGGCGGCAAAGAATACTCAGGTTTTGTCCCAATCAGTTCGGCTGTATTTGAAAACGCCATAGCTCGTAAAAATATCAGCCCGTCGGTCGTTCAACAACAACCTATCGCTCAGAAATCTTTTAACGATGATGCGGCTACATTCTCTTCGGAATTCATGCCAACTACTACTTCTGCACATCCACTGTACCAGTTGGAAACTCAGTCACAACCCCAGCAGCAGTTACATTATCAACCTTAACAGCAACTTCAGTATCAGCAGGTGACCCAGCAGTCGGGCCCAGTCGACCCAGCAGTCTCCTGGTTTACAATCTGTGAGTAAAGAGATAACGGTCAAACTCGGTGAAGCCGAAAACGCCATAGCTCGTAAAAATATCAGCCCGTCGGTCGTTCAACAACAACCTATCGCTCAGAAATCTTTTAACGATGATGCGGCTACATTCTCTTCGGAATTCATGCCAACTACTACTTCTGCACATCCACCGTACCAGTTGGAAACTCAGTCACAACCCCAGCAGCAGTTACATTATCAACCTTAACAGCAACTTCAGTTTCAGCAGGTGACCCAGCAGTCGGGCCCAGTCGACCCAGCAGTCTCCTGGTTTACAATCTGTGAGTAAAGAGATAACGGTCAAACTCGGTGAAGCCGATGTCAATGCTCTAGAATTCAACGGGAGTTATTTCTTGTATCTCGATAACGGAGAGCCTGGTCGCGTACAAATACGAAAATCGGTGTACAGTAAAAAGGGAGCTTTTGGAAGCAAGGAGATGGGGAAGGGAATAGCTTTGCTATTCAGTGATTACACCAAGTTATGTGGCGAACCCCGCAAAAAGATTGAAAAATGTTTGCAGCTGATACAAACGATGAAAACAAAGTTTCATATGCAAGTAGACACAAATGACCTTTGGACATTCAAGCTGACAGGTCGCATTATGTCAAAACTGTGCTTTAACAACTATAATTTCAAAGTCGATCTCAGAGTTGTGGATTACAATCACAATAGCGAATATTCTAAAGAAAGTGTATTCAATTTATTTTCCTCCAACTTTCTGAAGTGATATATTATCAATACCTTCCCTAAATTCAGTTTTGCTACCTTTGGTCCCTTTGGTTTTTAAGCCACAAAATCGCAGGAGAATATGATAGAATACATAAATACTTTGAGGAATCTGAGGCTATGACATCACAAGTAGTCTGATTTCAGTTATTTCTACACAAATGATACCAAACATTAAATGTAAATATCTCCTTAATGAACTAAAATTTTTGAACGCTTTTCTCACCGTTTGGTTTCTTTTGAAGTCCTCTCTCATATAAGATAGACATGCTTGGCCAATGAAGTTATCCTTTAAAATTCCGATATCAAAAATTAATTTTGTGATATCAAAAATTAAATTCTTGATATCTTAAATTGAATTCTTGATCAAAAATTTGTTTCTTGATATCACATCTTGAATTTCAGGTATCAGAAATTAAAATTTTGATATCGGAAATTTAATTCTGGATATCAAAAATGATATTCTTGATATCAGAAATAAGAAGGTATTCTACGATATGAGCAAAAAGATTTTTGATATTAAAATTAGTTAATCTGATATCACAAAATGAATTATTGATATCGGTAATTTAATTCTGGATATCAAAGATCCATTTTTGATATCAGAAAATAATTTTTGATATCAGAAAAAGATTTCCTGATATCAAGATATAAAATAGATATCAGAAATTGTTTTTCTGATATCAGAAATTTAATTCTGGATATCAGAAATTCATTTTCTGATATCAGAAATTTATTTTCTAATATCAGAAATTCATTTTCTGATATTAGAAAATTTGTATTGAATGTTAAAACGGCGCGCTATAGATTTCACCTCATCTGTTGTGTTGTACAAAACAAAATTGAACGCGGGCACATTATGTATGAATGGGATACCTCGATGGAGAACGACGACCATCTCGGAGTTACAGACCTTATCGATGAAGTTCATTTCATCACAAACACCCTGGACATAAATACAAGCACGTTCGTCTAAATGAAAACAAGATGGAAGAAATCCAAGAAACCGAACTTTAGTTTCCATTAAGAAAAGAAAAAAGAGGGACTGGGTAAAAAAATACAGCTCTTATCTGTTGAACAGCTCTTTATTTTAATAATTAATTGTGTGATATCAGAAAAGTAGTGAGGAATTTCTTTGTGTAATATTTATGTTTTAGACAGGAAGTTATTTTAGCCTTGTTTCGTTTTTCTGATTAACAAACACATTATAAGTCAATCGTCATTCATATTCTAAAAGATACGTATACTGTGTAACGCCGTCATTCATAGTCAAAAAATCTGTACAATGTAAAAGTTGTGTTTGAAATAAGGTGGGATCTTTTTATTACAAAGAAAAAGGTTTTGTAAAGGCTTGTACAAGTGAAGAAGTTAAAGATAAATGGTTAGAGGCCTGTTCTGGAGGGGAAAAAAAAACTGATATATGTCTCAACTAAATTTTGATAAAACAGTGCAAAAAATTCCTTTGGGGCGTGACAGTCTATCGGCTATAAGTGTCTTGCATGTGAGTGTCTACCAATTATTCAGTTTCCAGACAGCGATAGAGAGATGGTGTCTCCGTAATAATTTTTAAGAATTTAATCTGTATTTTTGACTTGTACGATTTTATTTGTGATGTGAATTAAACAATATATTTTGCTAACAGTTTAGCAGCTTTCGTTAGTCCTTTGAAAACATTGTTTCAATACTTGTTTTTTTTTTTTTTTTTGTTGTTGCTGGTTGTTTGTGTCAGGGGTTGGTTTATTTTGAAAGGCAAGTGGTATTCTTTACCCAAAAGAAATATAAACACACGCGTCATTCAATGTTATAATGCCATTCCCAGAGGTGTACAAAGAGCCGATCTTTTTCAGACAGGTGGTGGTGGGGAGAGGGGGGGGGGGTAACAGAAGAGAGGAGCATAGAGAGCGGTAGAGGTAAAGTAAAAGGCACATACGCCGTGCGCGAGGTTGCAACTAGAATGATCAAACGCTTCAGCACTTTGGCTGAAAGATGATTGATAGTGTTCAAACCGATCTGCCGATACAAATACAACAGTTCTTAAATGCAGAACGAAAATGTAATAGTTGGTATTTTTACAATTTTAGAATCGATTTTCAAAATCTTTTTGGATGGTTTCTATTACTCGAACTTTGTGTGCATTCAAATAACATCAGACAACTTAAGACTACCTGATCTGGATACCCTCGACGTTAGTTTCACCATGAAGGCACCACTTCCATGGTTTCACAATTCTCTGTAGCACTAGTGCTCGATGCGATTTCTCGCGTTAGGCAGTGTAAGAGGTCCTTTACCCTGGATGGTCAGTGTAACATGAATATATTAAGGGTAAAGATTGACAAAATGTGCAGATTGGGGAATACCCACGAAGGGGCCCTACACCATACAGCATGCGAAAGAAATCCAAAAGCACATACCATATTATTTGCAAATTTACTCAGATAGTCCATCAGCATTGGTATGGGATGGGGATAAGTCCAAGCAAACAGAAGGGGTCGTTTTGATACATTATGCCAATCATCATTATGATCTGATATCCAGTCTAAGGGTTTTTTTGCACGGCCACAGGGAAAGACCATGTGTGCAATGTTACAATCCGATGAATAATGTCACCCAACACAAATGCAGCGTAATTTGCGAGCTCTGTAAAGTGCGACCAAAGATGGCATGCTACGGAAGGGAAAATATTCTGTGCCCCGATTGTAATTTGACATTTAACAACAAAAAATGTTTTAGTGCGTACAAAATGGCACCATCAATGTTCAAATCGTCAACAAACAAAAAAGCAACTTGCAAACGTCGCAAAAAATGCACCGTATGCCACTTGCAAATTTGGCAGGGTCAAGCCGCATGTTTGTGGGAAGAAATTCTGCAAGAAATGCAAGAAGACACAAAATCTGGATCACAAATGTTATATGGTCCCAAAAGATGTGTCTTGTAGTCAAGAAGAGAATATATCAATCTAGTTGGGGTCGGGGATGAGACCATATATTATGAAATGACCGACAAAGTGTCACCTATGCACAAAAGAGTGTATTTTGATTTTGAATCGATGCAGGAGCAAAATGAAGGAGGGGGAAGACGCACGTTCCAAATTTGTGTGTGTGTCACGTGGTATGCACAAAATGCCGTACTATGGAGACCCCGTGTAATCACCCGGGAGAATGTGTTTTTGAAGGGGAGGACACCATCAATAATTTTTGCGAATGATTATTGACCGATGAAATAAAATTCACGACGTGTGTGGCGCATAATCTACAGAGTTACGATAGTCACTTCATTATCGATTGGTTCATGAAAATAGGGTTGGCCCTGTCCGTAATATTCTGTGGCTCTAAAATCATGACGATGTCCTTGGCTGAAATTAAAATGAACAAAACGTTTAGACCTTGTTTGCGTTTCATAGATTTGTATAATTTTGTCCCGCAAGCTTTGGCTAGCTTTCCAAAGACATCTGGACTCACCGAACTCACCGAACTGCCGAACACAAAAAGGTTTTTTCCCATACATGTTTACCTCTAGAAAAATTCAGGTGGAAGAAATGGTATAATCCGCAATTGTTGTCCGATGCAAAAGAAAAAGAATTTGCAGAGTGGTGACGACACGGTAAAAGGGGGTGAATTCTTGTTAGCGGATGAAATGACGGCTTATTGTCAAAGCGATGTTAATATGTTGAGGTTGGGGTGTGAAATTTTCAGGGAAGAGTTTGAATTGATGGGCGGTTTTGATCCGTTCATTTACAACGTGACCATTGCCAGCGCGTGCATTTGGTTTTTTAGTCTCGTTTTTTGAAACAGAAAAAGAAGTCTTTGAAATGTGTAAAATGTCTTGATTGGATAAGATACAATAACCCGTTCGTTGAAATTAAAGCGCAAAAGTGGCAAATTTATTTTGCGATGGTTATGCGTCGAATGAAAAGACGGTCTATGAATTTCAGGGGTGTTTGTGGCACGGGTGTAAATAAACGCTCCCCGGGGGTAAGCAGACTTTGGAAGAAGTGAATTTGATCGCAAGACACAAAATAGATTGTCTGAAACGAGCCGGGTACAATGTGATTGAAATTTGGGAACACGAATGGGATGCCATGACAAAAGAGAAAACAATTTAAGGAATGGTTGGTGCAATACAAGGCGATGGACTCGAGGACGCGTTGTTCAAAGAGGGGAGGGGGAGCAAACAAATGTCGTCAAACTGCATCACAAAATTTCTGGTGATGAAAAACATTAAGTGCATTGACATTTGCTCGCTCTTTCCTTACATCAACAACTATGGCGCGTACCCAGTCGGTCACCCCGTGGTCATTCATCCGAAAGATAACGCCCAGGCTGCCAGGTAGAAGAATATTTTGGTTTAATAATTCACCGTCCTTCCCTCGACTTACTTTTTCCTTTTTCGTGATGTTTCCTTTGTGCAGGACATGTGCAGAAACGGGTACAAAGATTTGCAAACATGACGAAACAGAGCGAGCACTGTCTAACTGTCGGGAACATAATTTTCTCTCGAAATAAACAAGCGATAGAGATGGGGTACAAAGTCAATAGAATTAGTGAAGTTTACCATTTTAACGAGACCGCAAAGTTCAGTCTGGCTGACGCCGAAGGATTCGGCGCCGAGCCAGGACTGTTTGCCATTACATCAATATGTTTCTAAAAATGAAACAGGAGGCAAGCGGGTGGCCCCGTGGGTGTGATACAAAAGCCGAAAGAATGGCTTACATTTACAGCTATGAGGAGAGGGAAGAGATACGTTTGGACTATGACAAAGTGGGTTTCAATCCGGGGCAGACGCGCATTGGCGAAGATAGCTTCTGGGGGGAAATTTGGTCAAAGGATGTCGCTGCCGTCCACCAAATGTGCGGTAGAAAACGCTCAATTTTCCAAACTGTTGACGGACGAAACCAAAATCATAAAATTCATAGACTTTACAAGAGAGTCGGCAGCCCTTATCCATTACGAGCACAAATAAAATACATCAATGTGAACGCGGCCACAAACGTGGTTGTCGCGTTCACCACTGCACAGGCGCGTTTGAAATTGTCTTTGTACTCACCACTGCACAGGCGCGTTTGAAATTGTATTCGTACTTGCAGAAATTGGGAAGGACCGTCCTTTACACATATATACGTTTAGACCTGTAAAAGGTCTGTAGTATCGTGTACGTGTCAGACGGTACCAACGACCCGCCACTCAGGGACTTTTTAGGCTACATGACTGACGAACTGAAATACTATGGGGCTGGGTCGTACATAGAAGAATTTGTATCAGCAGGCCCTAAAAATTATGGCTATCTGGTCAGGAATCAAAAAGGGGAAACATTTAGACTGAAAGTGAAAGGAAAAACGTTGAACGTGCAGGCTAACGGCATTAGTAATTTTGACAGTATTCGTGAGATTGTAAAAAGTGTTGACTGTGAAACCCACAAATCATGCAATGCTGAAGGAAATGAAAAAGTCCTAAGCGTTCTAAGATCAAACGCCCTAGGATTGGCGAAAACGAAACCGTTAGCATGGACAAGCAATACCGGCTAGTGTATGATAAGCGGTCGATTAAAGAAAACTACGTCACGTTTCCGTAAAGTTTTCGCAAAAGTTAGACACACCCACAGCCCTGATGCGCAACAGCCAAGGTTCAGATTGAGCCTGCGCCGTCCTGAGTTTAGATACTTGTCCACGGTTCAAATCCGAAAACTGAGATATCAATCACCTTATTATTTTTAGCCTCACTTGCCTTTCATTTAAACTAACAACGCTTGTATATAAATGTTGATTATTTCTCGAGTATATTTATTCTGCTAATTTTGTATCCGAGCTACTCATTCAACATGTCATAAATAGCAAGGGACCACGTCTTTTTTCTCAAAAGAATACAAGAGACATCATGCTCTCAGACGACAGTCCTCTGCCGCGAGATCCAAATTGAGGGAGGCTAGCAAATTGTTTTTAAAAATGCTATCAGAGGTTCGAGACTTTGCATGCATGAGTGATGCGCTGGGACCAGGAACTGTTAACGAGTTAGAAAGACCACGGGCCTCGCGATATGCCGATCAGACGCTGCGAGGGCTGCAGGGTGTTAAACGATGTGCTGCAGTCCTTTGGAGGTATGCTGCCCGACATAGAGGTGGAAGCCAGTCTCGAGTCGAGTAAACAAAAACGATGGTCAGTCTCGACACCAGCACAACCGCCTGTGATACCTGCATTCAAGCCTGAAGCAACACTTGCACCGTCGCAAACCATACCAGTATCAACGAAAGCAAGACCTGCACCGCCTCCGTCTCCAGTGGAAAGCTCTTTGGAGAACAGCTACAAGATATCATTACACCCACCGGTGGTATTCACACTGGCGGAATCAAACAGCTTTAGTACTATTTCAAAAAGAAAGGGCTGCTTTGTGTGATTCACGTGAAAGTCTGTGAGTAAAGTAGATTGTCAAAACAAAAACAAAAAAATGATGATTGAATGGTTTCGCCCTATTCACAGCCACATATTGATCACTGGTTAGTACTTTCTATCAATTATTGTGTATTAATCCGTCACGCAAAGGTCTGCACGTTGTATACACCACGTTCAGGAAGTAATCGAATCTTAGCTTGTTCCACATAGGAAAAATTGATATTGATGACTATAAAAAAGGTCTGCATGTTAGGTAATTATCATTTCAAATCATATAAAGTTTGCATGATGATATCCGAACTTTATTTCTGTGATATAATTAAAGGATGTTGTACAAAGTAGTGTGAGCTTAATAATGTTTGCTTTCATGAATACTTATGTCACTATGAATTATTATTGATACTATGAATTATTATTGACACTGAATTAATTAGTGCATATGCACTGTGAATAGTTTGCTTTTCGAGTTTTCAAGAAAAAAATCACCAATAAATTTGATTGTGATTTCAGCAGCTTTCACGATTCAACGTACATCAAACGGCTTTCTTTCCTGCTAGTATTTAGACTCATCAGCAGTGACCTACCAGCTTTAGCCCTCCCCTCTCCATCCACCGCTCGTCAGTGTACTTCGCTCCGGGCAATACGTTCGAATTTCGAAACAAGACGGTGAACACCCACCAATACAAAGAGGATGACGGTAAATACCGTGCACTTAATACTTTTCTTTCTCTGTTGCAGTTGTTCCGTGCCCATCATTTGATATTTTGACTAATTTGTATTTTCATTGAATTTTTCACCGTATTTTTTTACATTTTCACTATGGCGGCATTATGGAACGCCATTTTTTCATTTAATCTGGAATTGCAGATTCTGTATCTGAAATTAATCAAATATCAAGAATTGTTATTTTGGATTTCTAAAATTGTGGCTTAAATTATAAAATGGTGATCTAGAATGTAGTTTTATCATTTATTCTGGAAATTACAGATATCTGAAACTAAATTTTGGATATCAAAAATTTAATTTTTGGTATCTGAAATCTAATTTCAGATATCTAAAATTCTATTTTTTATCTGAAATTGAATTTTGGATATCAAGAACTCGTTTTGAATAAAGTCTTTATTTTCGATATCTGTAATTGAATTTTTATATCCAAAATTTTTTGATATCAAAATTTATTTTTGATATTCAAAATTCAAATTCTTGATATCTGAAATTCTATTTGAATATCCAAAATGGAATTCTGGATATCTGAATTTCAGATATCCATGATAATTCAAAAATCCGTAATAATTCCAGATATTCCAAATTAATTCTAAATAATAGTCATAATTCCAGATATCCGCTATTCAATTTCAGATATCCATTCAGAATTTAAGATATCTAAAATTGATTTAAGATATCAAAAATTCAATTTTGGATATCCAAAATACAATTTTGGATATCTATAATACAATTTCAGATAATCTTGGAAATTAAAAATACAATTATGGATACAAACAATGAATTTTGGATATCTGGAATTCCATGTGCAATATGAATATTTATGGCAGGTCATAACTACGTCGCGCGGCAATAAAAAGTCTGCAAGTTGCACAGCACATGTCATGCAGGGATCTGGCTATAGTCAATATGGAAGTTAACCAAATACCGGCTAATAGACAATGCTGAGTTCGCGATTAGAGCTAACTTAGCATGACGATGAGGCTTCCAGTCGGTCACCCCGGATCCGGTCCAAGGTGCAGGTGCTACTCCTACTGGCGCTGCAAGCATTAGCAGTGAGCTCTTAGATCGACTAGGGATGCCTTCAGACCCCGTCGTCCAGGCCATAGCTAAATTTCAGAAGACTTTGGTCAAAAACCTCTTCACTAGTTACGTTTCAAAATGGACAAATGTTTACAGAAAATCCCAATCTATAATCTCACTTCGTTCAGCTAAATAATATATTTGGTTATCTTTGCTTCAAAGCAAGTGCAAAAAAAATGCAGTGTCCGTTTGTCTCATTTCAAGATAAAAATTAAAATTGAAATTAATAACACTTTCATTTGGTTCAAGTGGTGGTAGGGAAAGGTAGGAAAAAACCTTTAAATTCTTGCATTTCAATTGAAGAAGCTACACAAGAGCAAAAACAGAAACAGCCTACATAACTCCTTTTTGACATAGTGTTAAACAGAATACGTAAATCCATTTCAAAGTTTGTCCAATTTATTTCTTTTTAAAATCACTGAAAATGAAACGCAATAAACAGAACACTTACAACATAAAATATTAATATGATACACTAAATACTACACACTAATACTTACAATAAAAGTTGTAAGAAGCAACATTCAACTTTCAAAACAAAACTATTAGTTTCTCTTAAGAAGTTCTTATTACTGATGATATCACCTAGACATATGATTAACACCTTACCTCAGTTTGGTGGAAGACGTGCATTCAGTAAAGCCCTTTTCAAATCTGAATCAGCAATTTCCGAAAAACTAATTTATATGTCACATGGCTGAAATTCATGTGTCCAAATGGACCAATCGTATACTAAAGAGTATCTTAATGACCAATTAAATACTGCGGGAATTTTCCGTCATCTGCACAATTCACGCACAATATGGGACCACACATATTAAAAAATGATTTTAAGCACAAGATCATACGTGCATTATACATTTTTTTTCACAAACCTGAAACTGATTAGTTGGGAAACAAAGGAAATCTTTCCAGTAGTTGATTGATCGAAGTACTGAAGTAAACAGGTTTGGGTAAAATCGCTTTGAAAAGGTCTATACCATACAGCATGGCAAAATAAATGAAGGTCTAACAGCAAAACGGATTTCTCCTGAATAATTAGCTGTACTTACATTTCCGAATTTTTTTCAAGTATATCATTCTGTATTGAGGATCGGCAACCTGTTTATTTACAGCTAACACTAACATGTGCATATATATATTCAACCGAAACTCATTAATACTGGCCAGCTGTCTGGAAAGAAATTAAGAGGCAAAACAATGACGGTTTTTACCAGGAATTTCTGGGAAATACCAAAAGAAATATGACACACTATAGATGTCACTGAAGTACTGCTCTTAATAAGAAGAGGATACAGAGAAGTTTACATCTCTTCATTCAAGAAAGTACTATGAAGAGAATGTTACATATAACCTCACAATAATTAATTTTCAATCAATATCGGAGGAGCTGTTAACAGCCAAAGTAGGTTTCTCCAAGTCTTGAAAGTAAGCACCACATTCTTGCAACCTGCACCTATGATTTCCTGAGATAATTATACTTACATGAAAATATTTACATAGAAGAACAACGATACATAAAAAAGATGGAACTGTATCATTATCATCTGGTTGACATTGCCTGGAAGTAAAAAATTAACTGAAAACAAAGGACTGGATGAGAGGCTACAATTAACCTGTCTGACTTAAATGATTGACAGCTTTTTTAACCAATCACCACATGAATTTGCCTAGTAACAAAATCTGCATAACTAAGTGGGGCAAAAATCCTAAGTGGAATCTACCTACTGTGGTGTAGCGGTTATCATACCTGTCTACAGACCACGAGGCCCTGGGTTCAAGCCTGGGTTGGGTAGACACGCCAGTGTACCGCAACTGGTTATCAAAGGCCGTGGACATTGACTTGGTTGTCGGTGTTATGTCTGTTCGTACGTCGTACCTGTGTTCTCGTCCGGGTCGTATTAAGCGTTTCGTGACAGCATTGTTACTATCATAACCGAATACGCAGGCGACGACCCCGTCATTGTAATTGTGTGTTCACTCGTCGTCGTCCTAAGTGGTGCTGGAACAGTACAGCTACATGTAGCTAGCGGCGCACGCTTATGTAATCAATGCAATATACTGTACAAAACAAATTTCTGCACACATAAGACTGAGCAACGACAAAATGGTGAACAAAAATTGCGCTTACGGGCCCACTATGGGCTTTGTAAATCCGATCCCTGTTACCTAGAACAGTTAGCAGACGGAATTTTGTTTATTCATTTTGCTATAAATATGAAAGATCCGGAGAAGTGTCATAAATGGATCAAAACTTGCGGCAGTACATACATATGAAGTCCTGCATGATTGTGGATTTGAGGGAGGTTTGTCCCACCTAGTTACTGCATTGCTATGGTTGGCATGGCTTATTTCCTTAATCGGAGAGGCTAATTATACTAAGACCTGTATTTCTCCCTGGCAGTAATATTCATAAGTGATACAAAGTTCAAGGTACTCATAAGTCCTGTGTTGTTTGTTGAATGGTGCATCATCAGCATTTTTCATAAACAACAATTTCAGTTGGCCCGTGCCGTGGAAATAAAAGCTTTAATGTGACACCTTGCACAAAATGTAAGGTAATAATATCTTTGTACCTCTTTAATCAGGCAAAGATGAACTACATGAACGAAATGCATTAACAGCTCACCAAAAAAGATTTTGATTAAAAATATTTCCATTTTGTTTACTTTGGCATAAATTCCTTTGGATATAATTAAGAGTAATCAGTCAAGAAATCCTTGAAATAACAACTGACAAAATAACTTCTATACTACAAAATTATAAAATGGTTACAACTTTCCTAACTACGGGAATAATAAGAGCAAACTATGAATACTTGCTGTACATGCATAAACCGCAAAAGCTTAAGTTGCTGTCTATTTAAGCCCTCACCTATGAAATCCCACTAAAGCAGATACCATAATCCAATTGACACCAACATCTCAATTTTAATAACAACTTTAATTACCACTGTCTTGCTTAGCTCCTTAAGTGCAGGGTTTTTCCGTCCTCTCAGTTATATGAAGACATTTCACTGGCAATAAAACCCCACCAAATCATTTCTTACATTACACTGCAGTCAAAAAGCGAAAGGGCAAAACTTACTACGGCACTTACATTTGTAACCTCCTTTGTGTATGCAACATTTTGTCGAAGGAAAATTTCCCTGAAAGTTAATAAAATAAACACTGTCCATATTTTGCCTAAATAAAATTGGTAGCCATTGAAGTATGCCCCAAAACGGGCAGCTCACTCCATGCATCCTATTACCACACTTCACTATTGTCTAAAGGCTGGTGTTAAGTTTACGGGGCGCTGAACCAACATTTGAGGTGTAGGGCAGTTACTAGAGCTTCCCCCCATAATTCTTCCCACACTGTCTAGTGGTGAGGTTTGGGATACAGGCGAATACAGGTTATGCCATGTTTTTTTCATCGTTAATTATGCTTATACATCGTTGAAGTCATTTTAATAAAAGTCCTGTCATGTACAAAGGTACATCTTCCAAGGTACAAGTTCATATCAACCCAGCAGTCCCTGGCTCCTGGCTTTAAACAAAACAAGATGATACTGTGGTTGTGACAAACAGTCATATATACTTATATGATGTGCACAGGAGAAAATGACAATACACTTCCACACCACTTGAAATTTGACTTTTATTTGGCTGCCAAAGTTGTTAAATTAATGGGTTCAAACAATTACTTCCATCCGTTTGACAGAGAAAAGCATTTCGTAAAGATTTATATTTCAGCCTCTTCATATTTGGAGATGATAGCCCTTAAATGTCAGCTGCATATTCAGATGCTTATACTGGTACTGGCTAGCTACAAGTACATACAAATATTTTGTTAAAAGAAAAAGAAAATTGTACAATGCCTAAAGTTAAAAATACTGCTTATTCTAGAAAACACTTGAACAGAGCCCACCAGTCTGCAATAATCACTCTTTAAAACAATACTACTGCCACTAACTGCCAATGTACTATTAGCATTAAACAATTGAGTCAAAACATCAATCTCACACCTACATTCATTATACTTATTCACTCAATAAAATTCAATATTATGTGATAGCCAAAACATAACAGGGCTGACGTGTTTGGTTTATTTCAAGATACAGCTGATCTGATAAACAACAGAAGACAACAATGAAAAATACCTCCCCCCCCCCCCACCCCCCACCCATTTCTAACTCTCCTACAAAAGTAATTCAAAAGGACACATGATTAGAAACCCATCTCCAAACCATATTATGAAAATAAAGTAAAATATGTTGTACAAAAATATTCCATTAGCAAAAATGAGAAGTCTATAGCCTTTTATTTATAACATCTTTCTAGCAGCCTCGATAACAAAACAAAAATAAATATTACACAAGAACAAATCTTAAGTATCAAAACAAAATTCATCCTCTATGAATCAAGTCATGGCAAAATGTGGCTCTTACTAAAACAAAAATACAGATACTCTCTGGTGATCATAAGGGTTGCAGCAAATATGTGCAAGAAGACAATAATTAACTTTTATTAACACATCCCAGTAAATGTGCTCCACCCTCATCCTTGATGACAAGCAAAAAACTATGGTGGTTATGTGAAATACTGATACATTATGTTACAAGTTACTCGCCTCTTTCCCATGAACAGGATATACACAAACTCTTGACAGTTGAAGGAGCACTAGAGCAAAAAGTGAGGGCGTATTTTTAGAGGGTCCCCCAAAAACAAATGCTTATATAGCACGCAATGGCATAGCAATTTTCTAGTTGTTATGAATATTCAAGTGACCTTTACCCTCATGTCGTATGTGGGCTATGGAGGCATGAAGTTTATTGCTCTGTTGTGAATACTATATCTGTGAAATGCGCAAAATCGAGCACCCCCACTTTTTGGTCTAGTGCTCCTTTAAGTAAAAATTGATATGAAGATGTATAAAAAATCATCATCATATAGCACTTCCCTAATATTACCTTCTTCCTTTCACATGCTTAAATGTGTCACTTTTCAAATGATAAAGCACTCTATGCAATTTACAAGATAACCCTCTAAGCAATTCACAAGATAACCATGAATATCACCTGAACTTGAAGAAGGCCAATAATACCAAATGCTTCATCTATAAATAACATTATTATATTATAAAAACCAACACATGAATGAATGCCTAAATAGTAATGAATACCAAAGTCCAATAAATGTCAGTGGCTAAGTTACAAACAACTAATTCATCTTCTTTTTAAAAGCAACGATTTAAAAGTATCAAAATCCCTAACATTAAAATTGGTCAATCATGAAGACCACCTAACATGAACAGAATATAAAATTATATGACTTTAAAACACATGTGTATTTGTCATCTTTGGCATCTCTTAATTCCATGGTATAACTTAATGCCAACTATTGGTTTTCCCCAAAAAGTTTGTATCACAAAATTGACATCCATATTGGAGAGGTCTAAATGGCAAGAAAAACAAACCCAAACAATGATTCTGCTCACCTTCACATCAAAAGCTATACAATAAGTGAATCAAAGGCTTCCATAAGTGGCTTACTGTGGCCATCATAACAAAAAATAGAAAATGTATGGCACAGAGAGTGCTACTCCCGTAATAAGCTTTCACTTGATCAAGTCTTTGTTTACAGTGGATGATACATCTTCATGAAGATATTTACATCCCTCCTATATTATCTATTTTGCATATATGTTATCTTCCAAGAGTTCATGTCACCAATGTAATTGAGGTGGGGCAAACATATCCCGATAGCTGCAAGTAATGAACGTATGAAGAATCAGGGGTGTAAACCTCTATTGCAATTATTTTAATGACCCTCTTTGCAATTGCTTTCAAATATTTTCAAATTGGACATTGTGTTTAACTCCTGTGTTGGTTAGGTACTGAGAAATAATTTGTGTCAGTCTACAGTAGACTTTTTGATCCATGTGTTACACACTTTTTATCGCAGTGAGTCAGTGACCTTCATGGATCACTTTATACAAGGAAAGAAGCTGCTATATATAACCATGATTTGTGTGAACCGACATGTCTTCATAGTTATTTCATTTGACTTGGCTTACTGTTCCTTAATAAGAACCACAGTGGTATTAGGCTTCAAAGACTTGTCAAGCATGTCACAAAATTAAAACCACTTTGTAAGACTATGTCTCACCATTGGTGTGGATCACAAACATACAAAAGTGAATTTGTGACAACTTTTAACTGGAATATCACCACAACGGGTGGCATAGTTCATTACTTTATTCAGTATCGTATCTCTAATGATGGCCCATCTCATGAATAATATCTATAAGTGACCACTTACACAACATTTTAAAACCCCAACTGGTATTAACATAAGTTTTATAATGGGCATACAATTCTTGAAGCAAAAAAACAAAAATGAAAAACAGTGTGCACCTTCCTGGAAACTTAATCAATTTTGAAATGGTTGTCCCATTCACACAGGATTTCTTTTATGTTGCAATTTTCTAGAACTTTTTGAAAGCAAGGTGGAATATGATGACAGGTAACTGTACAACTGGGATAAAAATAAATATACGAAAATATAATTTGATTGTTCAAAAAGTACTGGTTTTCAAGATGAGATAACGATTTAAACTGTTAATGCCACCGATAATAAAACTGCTCTGATTTGTTTATTTACAAGAAGAATAAAGGTGGAAATGGATCACTTTCAATATCTACTTCATCAATCCACTGGACCTGATACTAAAATTACTTTTTTACACTTGGTATGTCCAAGAATGCAACCTTCAAGACTCTAATAGCCATCACTTTGACTTTTGACAAAAGAGGAGATTGTGTCTTTAATCTAGTTCAATGATTACCTTTTGCCTGATGAATTGTTAATGTATAGTCATGAGTATGCATTCATATATTAAAGTTGGAAGATTCAATCACTACCTCCGTGAGTTAACCACAGTTGTTTTCACTTTATCTGATAAAAGAAGGCAAACAAAATAATGTGGAATGATTTTAATTCCGTTGTGAGTTTTACTGAAATATTTGACATCTGTTTGAAGTAAAACCGTCTGTTCTTAGTCTTTATGAGCACAATTTACAATGATATCCTATCTCCAATGACAGAAACGAGAAAAACAATTTTAACGTTTGTTGTTCAAAGAATGGAATTAAAATCTGTCTTCTCTGTATTCAAGGTAAAGCATGTATTTGATTTATGCTTACCGCCAAAGCATCAACCTTACTGTTACACTAATGTGTCTGTTACACACCCTTCAGGTAAACTGTCATCAATGGTCTTTTCTTTCAAGTAGGTGAATGATTCCACAATGGTGCTCCCTTCTGGACAAGTTGCAACATGCCATGCCATCTGTGTTGGAAGTAAAGTCTTAAATCCACATTTTTTACACTCCAAAAGATGTCTTTCGGGTGATATCAGTTTACGAACAGGATGAATACTTGGTGGTGGTCTGAAGTTGGAATGATGGCTAATGCTGTGTTGAGCAAGGGCTGAACCACAGTAGGTGTTGTAACTGCACTTTGAACATATGTGACTCCACTTCAAATGTTCTTTCAAGTTTACAAATTCTCCACCACATTCAATGCACAGTTGAAAATTTGAACCAGTCAAATTTTCTTCCAATATCTTTTCTGCCTTTTCGCTCCTGATTTTGAAGTGGCCTGTGTTAACCTGCATTTTGTCAAATTTGTTGCAGAATGTTCTATACACAGGTTCCCCACATTTGTCACTTGGATTAAAAATCACATGATCTTTCACAAGATGTTGTTTGCGAGCTGCATTGCTGAGGAAAACTAGCTTACACTTTGGACAATTAAAACTATGGGCACCAGATGAATAATGTTTTGAAAGATGGCGTAAAAATGACTGGCTGTTATACATAATGTTGCAACAACGAACACACAACAAAGCCCGTGACCCTTTGTGCTTTTTTCTAAAATGACAAAGAAGATCAAAATGCACTGATGAACGGAAGTTACACAAGGAACAAGAATAAGGCATGCTTAGGCCAGTGTGAACACTCTTCAGATGCATTTTTAGGTAGGACTTGGTCTGAAAAGAATATCCACATATCTTACAAAAGTACTTATCACCAGTTGCGTGAACTCTTTGGTTGTGTGCAGAGAGGTTTATGGTTATCTGAAAACACTGCTTGCAGAATTGTTTCGACTTCACTTTCGCTCCTCTTGCATGATCTAAATTATACTCTACATGTTCCATGTATTCTACATTACACGGGAAGACCTCTGTGCAATGGTAACACCTTATTCGATACTTTGGTGCTTTTGAATTGCTATCAGTATTCATACCGGTCTTGTACCCATAATATTTGTTATCTCTCGTACCAAGTAGAGAATGGTTGTCTTTATCTGTATCATTTTGTAACTCCTTCATGCTTTTCTTTCTCCTTCTCGCAATGTTTGCATCTGCTGATCCAGAAGTTCCACTCACATCAGTCACGTTTATTGAATTGGAATGCTTGAGTGGTTGCCTCCCTGTCGAAATCTCACAAAGAAAATGCTTCTTTTGGCTATCTAAATTGGGTGAGCATCTCTCTTCTTTCTTTGTGGAAGTGGTAACATTCTTGTTCAGTGTGGGACAAGTTGACAGAGTGGATGATTTGACAATGTAATATTCTTGGCAAGACCTTACTGCTTTTACCTCATGTTTCCTCCGCTTTGCTGACTTTTCAGCCAATAAAGAGCATCTCTTCATACTGATATTATTCAAATTAAAGTGACTGTTATTAGAATTCCCCAAAGAAGTTGACATTGTGTTGGATGAATACATTTCATCAAACACTCTCCGACCTGACATCCAATTAAACCTTTGATTTTTACCTTCTTCTTGACCATATGAAGGTTCAGAAACTTTATCACTCCAAGACATTTCTGATGACATGGTACAATCTTTGCTTGGGATATGACAAGGCTGCACAGTCTTTGCTGAAACTGTAATGAGTTCTGCTTCTATTGATTTTGTGCGGTGTTGACTAGCATTTGACCTCTGTTCTTTTGATGTGTTCACATGAGATGTCGCAGTAGCCTGAAGAAATGACTCTGAAGGAGATGAGATTGAAGACTGTGAGCTAGCTTTACTTATCACAACTGTTTTCTTTGATGTCGCCTTAACTTTCTTGTCGACCTTTGACGTGGATCTAAAATCAGTTATCCTCACTGGCTTATGCATACTTACTCCACTGGAACAAGGAGTCTTGCAGATAATAAGCTGTTCTTTTGTTTCTGGTGCTTTCCGTTTTGCTGGCAAGTTGGAGGATGAAAGCCTTATTTTCTGTTGCTGCACCAATTTAGGACAAGTGGATGTACATTGAATTTCACTAGGTACAGCTCGTACTGATGTACTTCTCACATGCAGCTGAGAAACTGGCAAGTTGGTATTGTCTGAATTTTTGCCATCAACACCCAAAAGTTTGTTCATTTTCTGTTTGTGTGGCCTATTAGTGAGAAAATTTTGTGTCAAACTTCTTCCAGGAGCAAATATAGTATTAGCAGAGTTCCTCTTCCTGTTTTGTTGTTCCAATGATTGCATGTCACCAGATATGCTCAAGGCAGTAAACCTTGTTTCTGGTGGAGTCTTGGAATTAATTGAAGGGGTTCTTGAAGTTGGGTGACTAGCAACCCCTGTTGATGGTATCACTTGATTTAAACTCTTCTGATTTCCCTGTGCTATAATAATATCCACTTCACTATGACTGGAATTCTCATTACTCACCATTGGAGATGTTTCTCCAGGAGAGATATCCTCAGTGACTCCAGCTGCAACAGCTGATCGTGAAACGCTCTGCTGCACTGTCTTATCAACTTCTGTTACACATTCTTGTAAATTGTTCCCCAACTGAAGACTGTTACCTTGCAACTTTTGCAGCCCTTTAGGGAAGCAGCACTGATCGCTTTCCAAACTTTCTTTGAAAGTTTTATTATCTCCCTCTGGTTCAAACATGCTCAAGATCACCCTAGGAAGTAATTCCTGTACTGTACATGTCATCATGGGTGTTTCCTTCCCTCCACTATTGCTTATAGCACTCCCACCTGAACTAAACTGCATAACATCATCTCCTTTGTCAGTGAAATGACCTGGCATTTCATTGCTACAAGTTATGGGATTGGTTGATTTCGAAACAAGCAAATTTTCTTGTGCAGTAACTATTTTAGGCAAACCCTTATTCTTCTCGTCACTGCTAGGAACTTCATCATCCTTTGTCTTTATAGAGTCTGATCGTATAATTGGCATTACAAACAAGTCCTGCGCACAATCAATCTTGCGTTCTAGAGTTACTGCATTTTGCTTCTTTGCTTGCATGTGTGCTAGGCTTTTTTGAAAGAGGGCTTTTGTGGCTTTCAGCGTTTCTTTTCGCATCCTATCAGGCGTGGCTGGAGTAGAGTCTTCTTTGCAAATATTTTGTAAAGATAATTCCTGCAAAAGTAATGTAAAAGGTTTGGGGTCATTAATCTGTTTAGCAGGCACTATGGGGTGATCTTGGGGTGTAGGAATCTCCCTCTCTATTGTAGCAGGCACCAATGAGCTTGAATCAGAAACAGACACCTTAGTGGCAGTCCGAGAGACACCCGAGACCACAGCTGATGAATCACTGATACCAGTTACTTCTGCTGTTGCTTTGGATGTGCCTGGTACATTTCTTTCCTCATGACCTAAAGATATTCTTGATTTCACTGTTTCTTCGGAAAGACTTTTCACTCCAGATAAAACAAGTTGATAAGGAAGATCACATGGATCAGGAAGATTAAATTGTGTATCCCTCACATTCGGGATGGCTGTAGTTGTGATGTTATTGCTGTTACTGGAGGATTTGGTAGATATTCCTGAATTTGATTTCAGTTCTGGACATTTTGATATATTATTTGACTCCGAGCTAGAAATGATGTTAATCCTACTCGTTTTGACCTCTAGATCCTGATATAAACGTTTACTGGACTGCATTTCTTGTTTCTTGCCGTCTGTTTTGCCACTGAAAGATGTTTGTTTTACTTGTGGGAAAGACAGTCTGGGATTTGGCACCTTCAATATGTAGGAACCTCCAGGTGACAAGGGCACATTGTGGGGTAATGGTGGCACTAAATCCAAGCCTTTCTCTGCCAGTTCCCTGGCACACAGACTTGTGAGCCCATTGTCCTTTGTTATATTCTCCTTGTACATCTTATTATCTTTTGCGATCAAGTTTAATTGTTCATTTTTGTATACATCTTGAACTTGCTTTGTTCTACTCTCTTTTTCATCAATCCTTTTTCCAAGGTTCTGTTCATGGTCTCTATGTTCTCTTGTTATTCCTGTATTTTTATAACTCTCAGGCATTTCATTTCTGATTGGAATGTTCTCTTGACAACTATCACCTACCTCAGCAGATAAAGTTTTCAAACCTAATTCTGTCTCTCTCACAAAAGCTTCAAGATACACATCTAAACTATCTGGCTGTTCTGCCTCCTTGCTCGAGTTTGTTGCAAGTAAGACACTACTTCCATCTTGGGATGGATCAGTTTCTTTCGTGGATTTCTCTCTGCCACTCTCACCACATTCAACTCCCCAAGAATCTTCTTCTCCAACATCATCTAAAGCTGGGAATATTTTGTATGGATGAGATTTTTTCCTCCTGTGAGTTTTACAAGGAACTTTACTCTGAATTTGTATGTTTCTCTCACAAAGCTTTTCCAACTCTCTTAACTGTACAGGTAATGTTGTCTTCTCTGTTTTATGTCTTTTGGATGTAGTAGAAGTTGGTTCAAAATTGCATACATTACGGATCATCTCAGTTTTTGAAATATGATCTTCATCTTTGGCAAGACACAAATCCTTATGAAGCTCAGCAGTTCTACCTTCACTGATCTGTTCTTCAGTACTTTGGGGATTTCTGCACATGGAGATACTGTCCTGAGTAATACCAAGCTGCTTATTCTCTCTCATGTCATCTATCTTCCTGTCATCTGGCTTTCCAATCACGCTTGCAATTCTTGTCACTTTACCATCCGACTCAATCACTTCCTCTTGTGCTAAACCTAAAAGGAAGAAAAATGAAAAATTCATACAACTAGAGTCTATAAATAGTCTAAAATTTATTATCTTCTGATTCTTATGATTTACTTCATAACTTGAAAAATATTGACCTGCTGATTTGTAGCTTTTTTTTTGCCTATTTTTAATTTTGACATACAGTTGTTTTTATTTGTTTTTACCCCTTGATTTTTTAGGTAATCTTACCTCTTTTGTTTCAGTCTGCTTCCTGCCAACAGTTTAATGATTTTATATTTGATCTCCTAGTATTTATTATCCTTTGAGTCATGTCAACATTTGAATTTGCATTTTAATGTTTTAGTTTTTCAATTACAATCAATTTTCCATTTTGGTTTCATGGTTTATTTTGTTTTACTCAAGTTTTAGTAATTATTTTCCTTTTAAATCTAATTGTGTACTTTATCAAGTTTCCATTTCTTCTCATTCTCATTTTCATTATCAAGTTTTGTTTTATGTACTATACATGGCCCTGTGGTATGTGTTGTGGTATCTAAAGAAATGACAATAAAATGCCAAAAATCATTTCATCAATCAAATGCAATGAAGGATTCAAAACAACTTAACCATAATGTGGGATTGCCTGAGAAATTGAAGATGCTGATGTCAGAGTTAATTTCAAAGAAAGGTGCTTCCAGCATATCTATTCATTTTTTTTTTGTGGGGAAAAAGTTTTTTTTAAGGACAGTCTGGCAAATATTGCATTTCAGATACAGAGGTATTTCACATGACGTAAACATGCTCTTTCACGCAAGCTAACTTGAAATCTTGGAGGGCAGTTTTTTTGCAAATTATCGTTGTTTGCCTATATGTTTATTGTGTATTTTGAAGAAGAAAACAAAACTATCCTTGTTTTCTTTACAATCAGTTGAGTAATTATAATTTTGGTTATTTTTAACAAAACAGCAATCCTGTATCATTTTCGTGTGATGAAATGAAAATATGTTTTCTCTGTTGTTTTATATCATGAACTGTGAGTCTTCTTTTCAATACATCTGTGTGTTAATTTGCCATGATTTGCCCTCGAAACAGTGACGTCATCATGGAATGCCTCTATATCCCCACCATCGTTATGAGATCTTTTATTTCGTTTCTCTGAGGTTCCTAAAGTCCTGACTGGACTCCAACCAAAAATCAGTTTTAAAGAATTGATTTAACTTTCTCTATAAAAAGTTGAAGCCAATGTTGATCCTGTAAAGATGGGAACTCATATAAATAAACTTCTTTCCTTCAGCAACTTTTAACTTACCTTTATCACTACTGATCATGCCCATCTTTGCAAAGAAAATCTTCATCTTCTGTGAATAGATTCTCATGTTCTCTTCATGGATAAGCCTGTCAACATCATGCCTGTTGTAAAGGTCCATCTGTGATGGATCCAAGTCCTCATCGTTACATGACATGAGCAGATCTGGTGAACTGCAAGGAACTCCGCTAATTTCTGCCGTTTCACTCTCCTGTCAAAGGATAAATGATAAATTAGTTCATTAGCGATAATAAAGCACAAACCTCAGATCAAGATTGGAAAGCAGTGAAGAATGTGATTTATTAAAGACAAAGTTTCTTTGATTGATAGCATATAAGATTAGAAATATATATATAAAAATATAGAAGGGTTTTATTTTTTTTAAAGAAAATATCAAACCCTAAAGGCCTAAAGCTTGATTTAAACTACACTTTGGAGAAATATTATGCTTTTGCCAGTGAAAGGGCTAAGCTAGTAAGAATAACTCACTATGCATTTCTATGTCTCAAAAACTGCACCGCTTTTTCAGAGCCAACTTTTACTTTTGGGCAAACATTTATACACCTTAAAATTTTAAAACCTAATGCTCACAAGAAAGCAACTCAGTTAGTCTGATAAAACAGTTACACTATTCATTACAGTTAAAAAAAATTCCTGAGGAAATAAACCTTTTTTCAGCTTCAAAAATAACACGTTAGTTAGGTATCAGTGCATAATTTAAACATACTTGATGAGCATATACACTTAAATGCGCTAGTGTTCTCGAGTAAAGTCATGAACAAATGCCCTAAGAAAGATGCAGGACATCACGTTGTATGCTTGCATTTTGATGAGATTTAAATCGATTTGAATGATGCGCATCATTTATGGCCCATTTCCAGTTTTTTAGAGGAAATTTTTATGATTTTACAAAAGACTTTTTATATTGTATCCCTTGCAGAACACTAGTAGACAAGTTTGACTACTGCTTTTTATTTTTTGGATTAAATAAATAAAGTTTTAATATCAAAAATAATTTTGCGACCAATTCTGATCACAAAATTTTGTGGACACATGTTGTAAGCTATTTACTTTTTCTTCATTGTGCGTGACACGAATTTTAATGTGCATGCTTTCATGCCCTAATCCAGAGGATTAGGTCACTATGTGATTTGGACATGAAGATTCATGCTAGGACCAAGCTAGCTAAGTCTCAAGCATTACTGGATTAATAAAAGTCAAAATAGTCATTGGGACAGAATCATGGCTGAACAAAAACATTTCAAATGGTGAAATATTTCCACCATATTTTAACATCTACAAAAAAAAAACAGACCAAGACGACTCCCATGGGGGAGTCTTCATTGCAACTAAAACAATACTAATAGCATCAGAAGAGAATTATCTTGACAGCAACTGTGAGATACTTTGGACAAGCATTCATGTGGAAGGACTCCAACCAAAATTTATTAGGGCATTTTACCAACCACCCTCCTCAGATTCTAACTAGTTGCTAGACTTTGATCGATCCCTGAGCAAAGTTCCCAAATCTGCTTCTATCTGACTACTTGGATATATCAATCTACCTGACATACACTGGGAAAACAATGCTTGGTGGTCGACATTTAGTGTGCAGCAAGGCCTTCTAGAGAATTACAATCCAACCCAAGTAATTACTAAAAGGCCAGCATCCTTGACCTATGTTTGGTCAGCCACCCATCCCTTGTTGAAAAGCAACAAGGTTGTATCAGGCATCAGTGATCATGAAGCGATTATAGTCACTGCCAAAATCTCATCCAAATTCACAAAACCACCCAAGAAAACAATTAACTATCTTCCCGCTCCTTTCTCCTGGGTATGGAGATTTAGGCTACTCTGAGGCAAGAAAACAATACTTGTACAAAAAGGCAAATTTCCCTGAATATTTGTCGAAGACTAAGTTAACTCAATGGTCATAAACCATCTGTGGAATGATTTTAGAAAAGTCCTACAAATGGCAGTAGACCTGCACATTCAGTCCAAAATGAGCTCACCAGGTATGATCCCCCTTACAGTAGGTTAATTCATTAATGAGATGCTCTATTCGCATGAAGCAGAGACTATACAATAAGACAAGACAATTAAGTTGTACAACTGCCTGGGGAAAATTTGAAGTCTTATGCAGATCCATCTAAAAAAGATCAGGAAAGCACATCAACATTACGTCTGTGACACCATAGGTGAGAGCTCATTCTGGAATTTATAAAGACGAAGAGCTAAGAAGTTTTTGGACTCTCTACCTTTCTTACTGCGGAAAGACAGTTTCGCTACCTCCAGATAAAGCTCGAGCATTTAAGCATCAATTTAGTTCAGTGTTCACAAAGGAAGACACTAAGGTCATGCTACCATTAACCTTGAGAAACATCCCAGAGTTAGGTAAACTGGAGATCACAGTGAATGGCATTCATAAATTGCGTGCAAGTGTCCAACCTAAGAAAACCATGGGTCAAGACCAGATTCCTGCTAAGATTCTAAATCTTGCTTTGAAAGATTAGCTCCACTTCTCCAGAAAATTGACCAGAAATTCATAGATACAGGTATGTTACTGCAGGATTGGTTAAGTGCCAATGTCATCCCCATCTACAACCAGACATCACAAATGATGCAAATTCCATTGCTGCAAATAACATGCTTTCCACCATACATGTATGTCACAACTGCCATCCCAACCTCTGTTCTGCATGTCCTATCCTATATCCCTTCCTACAGGAAATCATACATGAAATCCAGATACCATTTCATCACACATGACCCATATGCTATCACACCTGCAATCAAGATAACATCCCATAATATGCCTTTCCACCCTGTCTCATATACCATGCCACCCTGTCCCACATACCATGCAACCCTCTCCCACATGCCATCCCTCCCTATCCTATATACCATGCCACCTTGTCCCACATAACATCCCTCCCTGTACCATCCTACTCTGTCCCACATGCCACCCTTCCATGTACCGCATGCCATCCCACCTTATCCTACTGGCCATTCCATCCTATCCCACATGCTATCCCACACTGTCTTATGTGCCATCTCACCTGAAATCCAGACGACATGCCATCCTGTCTCACATGTCATTACACTCTGTCCCTCTTCCACCCAACCTTGTCCCACATGCATAAATGCCATGACATTACCTTGTTTCATATGCCATGCCACCCTGTCCCACATGCTAACTCACCCTGTCCTACATGCCATGACATCCTGTCCTACATTCCATGGTACCCTGTCCCACATGCCACTCTGTCCCACATTTCATCCCATCCTGCCCCCCATGCCATCCCACCTTCATCCTAATTCTTCATCTACCAATCATTCTACCATCTTCCACCCAACATTCTTTCCTCTAACTCCCATCCCCTCACTTCTATCAACTCAACATGCCCCATTCACCTACAATCCCTTTTCACCTGCCATCCTCCATTCATCTACCATCCTCTATTCCTCAACATGCCCCATTCACCTACCATCACCCATTCACCTAACATCTCCCATTCACCTATCATCTCCCATTCACCTACCATCTCCCATTCACCTACCATCTCCCATTCACCTACCATCTCCCATTCATCTACCAACATCCATTCACCAACTACCCCAACCCACCTTTTGCCATCCACTCCTAAACTCTTAACCAACTCATCATTCCAACCTTCACAATAACCTCCACTCACTCCATTGCACTACACCACCCCTACCTTAACTTAAATCTGACACTTCTAATAGAAACATCCTTAACTTTTTTCCCCTTATAAAACAAACAGGGCTGATCTTTCTACCAAATCAGAATGAAAATTTATTGCAGATTAACTTGCGAATTTATCATAAGTCTAATATGTTGGCAATCTATTCTAGGGAAACCTTATTGTTTTTCCCTATTCATTTCCAAGATACTTCATTTTAAATTCCATTCAGTCGTCATTTTTATCATTCAATTTTTGTTTTCCATCCCAGAACAAATCCTTTAATTGCTGCTATTAAGTCTGGAATGCATTTGTTCTCCTTTATATAAATTTATTTTTATGACAATAATTGGAATTCCTTTCCTAGGGCAGCAATCTTTTGTTCCTTAGTAGCTCTGAACAATGCAGGAGGCCGGATGGACAATAGATGTGGACAGACGGACGGATGGACAAATGGACAAATGGTCAAACGAACGAATGGACAAAAAAGATGAATGGACAAACGGTAAAGATGCTATATTCCCTTTTCACCAACTTAATTGGCGAGGGGATAAAAAAAAGGGGGTGTATCTCTAATCCCATCCCATGCAAGATACTAGAACATATCATTTATCATCATGCTGTGGAACTTCTGGATCAAAACAAAGTTTTGACCAAGCACCAGCATGGTTACCGTCCAACCACCAGCATGGTTACCGACCAACCACCAGCATGGTTACCGACCAACCACCAGCATGGTTTCCAACCAACCACCAACCACCGGCATGGTTTCCATCCAACCACCAGCATAGTTTCCGACAAGGACAATCGTGCGATACACATCTCGCAGGCCTTGTTGATGACTTGACGGACAAGAAAAGTCAGGCTGATATAGTAATATTGGACTTTAGAAAAGCCTTTGATACATTTCCCCATCAACATCTCCTGCACAAACTCAGGAATATTGGCATAAATGACAGCCTGTTAAACTGGATCAGGATGTTCCTAACCTCAAGACGACAAAGAGTGCTCCTGAAAAGGTCTACATCACCTGACTCTCCAGTATCCCCCCGGACTTCCACATGGCACTGTGCCAAGCTTATTGCTCTATATACGTTAACGACCTTCCAGATGCGGTCTCGTCTCAAGTACAACTTTTCGCAGATGGCTGCATAATGTATCGTGAGACAAATTCTTCCCAAGACTGAAATTCTGCATAAAGACATAGATTCACTCTGCAAATGGGAGAGTACTTGCTAGATGTCTTTTAACTCTGAGAAAAGCTATACATGCATGTTACTTATAAAACCAAACCTCTAACTTAAGAGAATAACATGAATGTAAGGATCTTACAAGCAGTTAGTTACTCACCATCTCTATTTAGGAGTTGAGATCAGCAACGACCTCAGCTGGAGCTGTTACATAGACCAGCCGGCAAACAAAGCCAACAAAATACTTGGCCTACTACAGCAAAACATCTATGCCTGCAGCAGGAAGCTTGAAGAATCTGCGTACAAAACTCTGGTTTGATCTAAACTAGAGTATGGGATCCATACCACCAGAATAGTAAAAAGACTCTATAGAGAAAGTCCATTGTCTTGCAGCCTGCTTCATACTGAATAACTACAGCACCACAGCCAGCATATCTGACATACTTTCTGAACTCCAGTGGGAACCCCTTGAAGCCAGGGGCACCAAATTCTAGACTCACTATAATTTTTAAGGAAGTCCATAACATGGCTCCTTCTAAATATCCAGATCCAGAGTGTAAATATCAGACATACCAAGCATAACACCGGCATTCATATCATAACATCGCCACCGTTCAACAAATTGTGCTATCAGTACTCATTGTGCCCCAGATCAATTAGGGAATGGAATATGCTCTCGCCACATATCCGTGCACTAACTAATATCGAAACCTTCAAATCAAGTCTAGCCGACATAAAGCTTCAGGAATTAACAAGCAAGACACACTGCAAAATTTAATCTGTTACACTTCCACACTGACCTGTGCACCGTATTGAGGTGTTTGCACAGTACTCAACCAGAACTAGATATGTTCCACTTTCATATTAATCTTATCATTACAAGTTTGTAGTGCATGAAAGGTAAGACATCAAACTTTACAACGATACACACAATTTTTCACTGGAACTTGTAAAACACATGTAAACAAGGAATTGAACACTCTGTAGAGTGCATACCTTCACTCCCTTTTGCAATTTCAACATGCCTAATAATTTTGTAGTAGAGTTCATTCGAGTCCCATACCCAATACAATCTACCTCAGAAATCCTAGACCCACTAAGTTTTATCCGAAAACATCTCTTTTTTATTTTTGATCTATATTGATCATTTGCATTCTGAATAATTTAAGATTATTTTCCGACTTATTTTTTCCAGGGCAATATCATTGTGTTCAGTTTTATTCAGGCTGAGAATTTCTTGTTTGAATTTCTATCAAACAAGATTCACATTCCATCATTTTCCATTTTATGAATAGTCAAGCTAAATATTGCTGGTATTTCACCAAATTCTATCACAAAATATCAGAATATGACACTTCAAATGATATCAAATTGAAGCCTTTTTCAATTTAAAAAAAACCTTTCAAGATACACCTAGAAGTAGCATAGCTCCATTGATTTAAATACTAGAATCTTCACAACAGGATTTGATGTATTTTATTTACTTCAAGCTAACCTTAAGATGATCATCACTTGATGACTCAGCTTCTAACTGCTTCTTGGCTGAATCCCGTTCATCACTGAACATGATGTAGCCCTCCTTAGTCATCATTACATCCTCTTCGTTCAGTCCAGACATCCTCATAAACTGCTCTGATGGGGCCAATGGGACCTCCAACTGCTGAAATGTAGGGGCTGTGATGCCTCCTTTGTCCTCTTTCTGTGAAAAATAATTACAAAACATTCTCAGCGATAATGCAGGAATAATTTTAACATTCATTTTCTATGTAGTAAGAAATTCATATTAATATATTTATGTCAGAGTGAGACTGGAAAAGGCTGCTTATATCTTGTATATCTATTACCACTTTCAGGCTCTTAGAATGATATTAAGGCTCCACTATTGAAAGTTATTACAGGTAAGTACAGTTTTACAGTATGTTTAAGCAACACAAGAAATGATAATCAACCCTTTTACCCTTGGATAAAAACAGTGCAGGATATACCAAGAAATATAAAGGTATATGGATGTAAAGAGGCAACATTGGGTACATTGCATTGCATAGTAGCAAAAATGTGATCAAAATCGGTCAAACATGAACCACTAATCATGATTTTTAAATCTTAGGCATCAATTTGCATATTTTAAAATGTATTATAAGGCTACTTCGGTATTTTCCTTTGTAAAGTCTTTTGATTTTTAGATATGCAGAAGGTTCTGACCAACAGGTTTTGAGTCTTTGCCATGTTCCCAATAAATTTCTAGCAGGAACAGATTTTCCCATCATTTTCATTCGCCGTCTGAGAATTGTCTTTACAAACCGGAACTCACCCCAATCTTTGCAAAGGTCACGCAATTTTTCATACTGTGCAGCTGCAAACCACTGATTTGGACGGTTTGCAGCAGCACAGACTATAAAATTGAGTGACTTTTGCAAAATTCTGGGGAGGTTCCAGTTTGTAAAAACAATTTGCAGATGGCAAATTAACTAAGATTTAAGACAGATATTTAAAGAATTACATGAAGATGTGGAGCTGTCATATAACACAAATTTTCCATGCAATAAAAACTCAAAACTAAAAGTGTTCTTAAATTCTTCAAAATTCCAAATCTAATTTGGTCGGTTTTAATACTCCTTCAACCAATATGGAAATTACTACATGTCCAGAGAACTTTAGGGACCACTGATATTATCATCTAATAACGGTATATGCTTTGAATTGATTTAATTTGATCTCACAAACATTTATCAAAGTCTGCTTATGTCATCGTTAACAATTACGAATGCATAAGAGGAAATACCACACAACAAGATCGACTTAGGACGTCACAGGAAGTTGCATACATGTGTGCTCTCAAGCAAAATTTATCTTTTGGTCTGGAGATATCTACAATCAAACTCTCATCAACACAAAAATGTTTTAGCGGGATATGAAAAATATGTATCTTTGTAATTGTTGTGTAAATTCAATTAATACAAATCAATTGTTTTCCATAGAACAAAAACTGGTGTCAGATTTAAGATAATAAATTTTTCTACAATCCCTGAAAGGAAGTTATACTGTATGGCCTTAAAATGAAGGCTTCTTACAGACTGTTAACAAATTAAGTCATGATTTTCAACTATGGACAACTGACCATAAGAATGAACAAATCCCACCATATTTACATTGTTGAGAAAATAAAATACAATACAAAAATTCCCTTCTCCAACTACAAAGGATGAGAAAAGCATTACAAGGTAATTCCAATTTAAACACAATCTTTTGGATCTAGTTACTGCCTGAATATATCAAATTCACTTTAGTAGGTTTTTGGTTTTGTTTCATTGATTCTTTTCTATAAATATACCTCTTCACCCTTTCACCTATCTACTATTTAGGCATGATGTCATCAATCTGCTGCTCTTATGAGCATTATCCCCCTTCATTTACAATCTAAATAGCTTGAATTAGTCGTTTCACTTGTATTCCTTACACAAGTCCATTTCCTTACACGAGTCCGTTTCCCTTGTATTCCTTACAATCTACATACACACTAATTTTGATTCATATGATCCTTCTTAAATTATTACCACCCATTGTTTATTCAAAATATTTATGTTATTCCACCAGGTAATTGCAAAAAAACACAAATTCTTCTGAAATCAAAAAAATTGAAGGATAATACATACCTGTAATTTAGAGCTAGGTGGTCTGGTATCAGGAAGAATGTTAGGTGGAGGAGATGGATGCAGGGTTGGTTCAGCTGTTCTTGGAAGATGGATTGCTGGCTCTAGTGGTCCTCTTGAGTGATCCTCTTCTCTAACAAATGATCTCACTCTGTCAATTACTTGCAACACCGTTTTATGCGTACCTGCATCAGAATGTGGCTCTGAATCAGTAGTACCTGTTGCTGCATCAGGGTGTGCCAAGGCTGTGACTGGGTCGGGGCTTATACAAAGCCGTTGATCAGTTGATTCAGCTGCTTGTGGCATTATCTGCCTGCCTTCTATTTCACCATTTTGCTGTAATTTGGGCTCCACATTAGTGTTCGTGCTCTGTTCTTCAATCATTACCTTTTGAATCAAAACTGGAGTGGGCTGCTTCTCCACTTTTTCTACAGTCCTATCTGCAGATGACCAAATTTGGAATGGCAGCCGATGTTGCCTACTGCCAGTAGTTTCTGGGAGGGGATTTACCTGGGAAGAAGAATGAAATGCCTGCATCTGGGGATTGTGATAAGGGTAAGGAGACAACCCTGTTCCTGCTTGTGGAGGAACACTTTGTTCTGAAAGGTGACAATCATTCCAAGATGGAAGGCTTGCCATGGATGTTCTGGCCTGGTCACTGGCAGGTCCAGAAACTTGCGGAGAAGACATCAGTGGATGGCCTGCTGGCAAAGAGTTCTGTGGTCTAGACGATGGAAAGACCTGAAAAAAACGCTGTGCATCTCCATTGTAAAACCCATATGAGCTTCCTTGCTGAGGTTTGTAATTATCTGCAAGGATGGTGTCTGCAGAACTTGATGGATGTTGTTCAGCATTTTCACCTGTGGCTTGTGTCCTGTTCTTTGCTGTCTTCTGTGGTTTCTGAGAGGAGCTCTGTAGTCAATAAAGAAAAGTTGAGCAATTACAAGGAATGGCTACAAAGATATGATATACCTTCCAATCAAGACCTTGATTTTTTTTTTTTCAATCAGAAAATTCTCAGCTTTAAGAATATATTTCAGTACTCCTCTGTCCTTCAATCAAAAGATCTATCGTGCCATTTGGAAAAGCAAATATATTTAAACAAAGATTTTAGACACTTGGTACCCAGTTGACGGGCTGTAAAAGTAAACTTCACAAATATCTTTTAAGATATAATCATGAAGATCTACAGGTAGAACCTGTGACAAAGTAGCCTGAAATGATCAAATAAATGTAAATCTGCACGAATTATTACTTTGTGTGTCTACACCAATCAAGATGTAATTTAAATGTAGTAGGCCTATACTAATTTCACAAAACCATAACCTGAAAGTACCTTTGCACAGTAACATTATTTTCCCAAAAAACATAAACCATCTTGGAGGGAAGAAATTATTTGTATGATGGAAAAGTATATCTTAGAAATTCAACTCCACATACAAAAAGAAAATGAACAAAAATAAGGTAAGATTTGTACATACCCAACCCTGAAATCATTCTCATATTTGCGCTATCTCTTATTGGAATAATTTGCATGTTAAAGAGACTACAAATAATAATTAACAATATCATCATTTATTCATAATTGTTGTTTCTTTATTTTTTGTAGCCTTCCAACAAAATATTAATTGTGGAAAAGGTATCTATTATGCTTTTCTATTAAACCAGAGCATCACTGATGCAGAAGCTCAATCCTTGAAAGTTGGAGTCAAGTTTTTGAGTGTCCAGAATGTAGTGATGATTTTTTGTCAATATAAGAGAAAGAAGGTATGATGAAGGTTATTGATGTCAAGTCCCCAGTTCTTTGAAATGTGCAGTCTTTGTATTAAGATACTGATTGTTTGTAGTTGATTGTTTATTTGTTTGTTTGATGAGGACTTTAACGGCACCACGACAATGAGGGTCAAATTGTGCCCGAGATGTTAGATCATTCCAGATGTAGGATGAAAAGAAAACAGGGGGAGATTGAGAGAAATATGAGAACTAAAAGCAAGAAAGTTGGGATTGAGAGAGGAAGTGCATAGGTGAACAAGAGCCTAAGGGCACTAAGGTTTCTTGCTACAGAATGAAATTTTAAGGCAGATGGAGGTCATCCGTAACTCCAGAACCAGGCATGCTATTTAAGTGGGGAAATGGCTCATTCTTTGCAGCTCATCAAGGTCTATCACATACCAAAAAATTATCAACTTGTTATTATAGCCATTTTTCTCCCCAAATAAGCATAATTTTACAGATTTGACTATTGACCTTTTGACCTCGAGTCAAATGTAACTTGACACTCTGATTCCAAAAACAAAAAGGCAAGTCCGTACAACCATCCTAACTAGACTTAAGAAATTTTGACCTCCGATAACTCCGCACATGAAGGTCGTACAGAAATCAACCAATTGCCTTTTTTGATCGGAAGGTACTTTTGAAATCCGAAAATGGGGTCAAAATTAACTAAATACCAAAAAAAAAAATGTTAACATTAGAGGTCACCAGAAGTCAAAGTCAATTTGAAGCGGAATGGCAAGACAATTACACTGGATGGCAAGACAATTACACTGGTGCAACTCCCACTCCCAACTGACATCCTCTTCAGTTAACCAACCCTAATTCTATGATTGGCCAATTGTTAATATGCAAATGAGCAAAACTTGTGATACTCTTCACTTAACCACCACTGGCCAATTTTTAATATGCAAAAGAGTAAAAATTGTGGATAACGTGATTGGTGTTCTAACAGTCTTGGTTTTAAACAAGGTGCAGTGTAATTGGTTGATTCAGGGATGTGTTCATTATACATATCTTTGGTTGATTAAATAGTGTATATCCATGGTTAGTATTTGCCTCATAAGTGACCTACATTTTATTGCATGGAGAAAATGTCTGTAGACACATGGAGGTAGACAACACACAGTAAATTCCCTTTCTAAGCTAAACAAATACAGGTGGCAAAGAAAACAAAACAGGTCAGCAACATGGACCAATGACTTTCTGTTGACATCTTTATGACTTGTTTTTTAATGCAACAGGTGGGTGAATTATATATTTCTCAGGTGTCTGGTTTTTACATAAAAGATGATAAGCAGCCATCAAAACTGAAATAGCTTTTAGGCTCATTGGTCTTTATACTTTGTGCATTTAGTATTGAACCCTGGATTGTAGTATGTCAGTGGCATTCAAGATTTAATCACACTTCAAGAATTTGTATTTTTACTATATCACACTGATGGGGTCTGCTAGACAGAAATTCTATTCTTAAGAATATATATAAACCAATAATACAACCCACTGGAATGCATCATTCATACCACCTCACAAAAGATATCCATAACACTTTAAATGTAACTTCACAATGAGACAGAGCGAGGTCAATGTTATAAAAGTGTATTATGTAATAGCAAAATAGAATGATAGTTCCTGGCCTTGCTGATGTGAAACCACACTAGTCTTTCAACAGCTCTTAGGGTATCATGGCATGGACTCTGGACTTCTATTTATACCATTCCATGTATTCTTATCAAAAACTGTGTTTAATGGAAAACAAGTAAACTTAATTCAAGTAAATCATAAAAATAAATTATATCATTTGTTCTTCAAATCAATAACTATTTGGCGTCAAGCTTATTTTCATTATTTTATTGTTGTTTTGACCCTGACCTTGACCTTTAATCACATGACCCTTTTGTTAAAAAATATTCCCCTACTCTATACACATCTTGTCTCAAATATCAAATGTACAGAATCTTGGCACTAAGAGTTATTATCATTGTCAAATTCGAGTCCAATGTCCATAGTCCAATGTCCAAGTCCAAATTCAATATTATGCACTTTGACAAAAAAATGTTTTTGACCCTGACCTTGACCTTCAATCACATGGCCGTTTTGTATGAAAATATTCCCCTACTCCATACACAACTTGTCCCAAAATATCAAATGTACAGAATCTTGGCACTAAGAGTTATTGTCACTAAAAGTGTTTTTTATTTTTGGCCGATATCTGACCCCAGGTGACCCCTACGGGCACCAAAAACATTAGGGCACATCTTCACAATATGGCAAACCTACCTACCAAATGTGACTCCATACCAATTTTCCTATCTTGAGTTAGAGCGTACCTAAGCAAGTGTCACAGACACACACACACACACGCCAAGTTGAATACATAGGTTCCTTTGCTAACGCAAGTAACCAAAAAATCAGAGAAACATATATTTCCATTGTTATGCATATTGGTGAATTAGTATGCACACACACACACAAATAAAATAAATAAATCATGCTCAGTTATTCCTCTACCCCTGTGCCACTTTATGTGAATGTACACCATTCATAATTTATGTTGATCGCATGAAAGTATATTGTTATGCAAATAATCTAATTAATATGGACACTACACAATTAAGTGTGAACAACTCTTCATATGAATGATCATCTGGGTAAGCAAATCACAGCACCCACCTTAATTTAAGAGATATCATAGATACAAATATGTTCATTGTTATGTAAATAAGCTAAATAGTATGCACACACAAACCCCCAATCATGCCAATTTAAGCTCCCACTTGTGGAGAAAAGTTTCTGGGAGGGGATTTACCTGAGAAGAAGAATGAAATGCCTGCATCTGGGGATTGTGATAAGGGTAAGGAGACAACCCTGTTCCCGCTTGTGGAGGAATACTTTGTTCTGAAAGGTGACAATTATTCCAAGATGGAAGGCTTGCCATGGATGTTCTGACCTGGTCACTGGCAGATCCAGAAACTTGCGGAGAAGACATCAGTGGAAGGTCTGTTGGCAAAGAGTTCTGTGGTCTAGATGATGGAAAGACGTGAAAAAAACGCTGTGCATCTCCATTGTAAAACCCATATGAGCTTCCTTGCTGAGGTTTGTAATTATTTGCAAGGATGGTGTCTGCAGAACTTGATGGAAGTTGTTCAGCATTTTCACCTGTGGCTTGTGTCCTGTTCTTTGCTGTCTTTTGTGGTTTCTGAGAGGAACTCTGCTGTCAATAAAGAAAAGTTGAGCAATTACAAGGAATGGCTACAAAGATATGATATGCCTTCCAATTAAGACCTTGATTTTTGCTTTCCATCAAAAAATTGTCAACTTCAAAAATATATTTCAGTACTCCTCCATCCTTCAATCAAAAGAACTATCGTGCCATTTGGAAAAGATAAATATATTTAAACAAAAGATTTTAGACACAGTAGCCAGTTAACGGGCTGTAAAAGTAAAATCCACAAATATCTTTAAGATAATGATCATGAAGATCTACAGGTAGAACATGTGACAAAGTAGCCTGAAATAATCAAATAAATGTAAATCTGCACGAATCATTACTTTTGTGTGTCTACACCAATCAAGGCAGGCCTGTCGGAGCCAATGTGGCTGGTGCAGCGCTCGCTGCATCACTTTTGCGATGGGATTATGAAAATGCGAGGACTTCAGGGGGCTTCACCCTCTGCTCCTTGTACCCCACTGCTATGGAACGCCATAAGTACCACCAAATATGTTCACAAAACAGACATTCAGAAACAATGTGGTCACAAAGTATATGTTTGGAAAATGATATGCTCGGAAAATATATGTTCACAATAATAAATGTTCGAAACACACATGTTTGGAAACAAATAAATTCGGTAAATATATGTTCGCAATCTTAAATGTTTGCAAAAGATATGTTTTCAATTTGTATGCTCGCTAAAGATACGTTCATAATATATACCTTCACTTGAGATACATGTTCGCAATTTGTATGCTCATAAAAGATAGTTCGTCACAACATGTGTTTGGAAACAATGGTGTATGCATATTCATGTCTCAATGATACGTAAAATCCTGGAGTCGTGTTTTAGATTTCTCCAGTATAATCTTGGAGTTATTGACTGTTTAATGTCATGAGGAACGTAGACCTATTGGCCTCTATTTATGGATGTTAAAAATGAAATAAGGTATAAAATAGTTATTAAAAAAACAGTCTGATTTAATAAATGAAGTCTGAATTTCAGTCGTATCTACACACAAGACACCAAATTTTAAACATAAATATCTTCTTAACAAAGGTTTTGAACTCTTTCCTTGCCATTTTTAAATCTCTCCTGTCATATAACATGGACCTGTTTGACCCCTAAACTAATCATCTAACAAGGGCAGCAGGGCATTCAAAATATGGGGAGGGGTGGGGTGGAGCCGTGGAGGTGCTTGTGGGTCAAAGGGCAAAACCATAGTGGGGGACTGGGTGAAATCCTCCTGAAAGCTCTGCGATCATGGCATTCCTCATTACAATCATGTCTGAAAATGCAGTCAACTTGCTTTAACCAACAAATATGTTTTGATGTCATGATACCACAAAATATATTAAATTGTATACATTTTAGAAGACACTTTACACTTTTGGGAGCTAAGCAACCCCCTCCCTTCCACACACACACACTTTTTTTCATTGAGGGACTGAGCCCCAAAGCCCCCAGATCCACCGCCACTGATTGGTGTGACAACACTCCCTGAAAAACATGTATGCGGTTCTAGTGAATTGGCGTAACAAAAAGAGTTGCAGGGGCATTTTACTCCCCCCCACCCCCGGCAAGCCTCAGTCAAAAATCGGTTTATCATACACCCCCTCCCTCTCCTCTCAATCTACTAATGCACCTTTAGGAGTAAAGGCCCCGTTTGATTGGCTGCCCCGGGCCCAGATGCCCCTTGCTATGCCACTGGACAAGAGGCTTAAAGTGCGTGGGGAGGCAAAGGAGTCATCAGTCAACGTTGGACCAATTTTCCTTGATTTTCTTGTTGGGGTGCCTAAATACTGATACCTGGTGCCAAGGTCATAAGTAGACTTTGAGCCCGGGGGGAAGAGGGTGCTGGTGTACCACAAACTTGCCCAAAAAAATTTGCACTTGCCTGACTTATCTATAAATGGTATGTTTCTACAATCACATAATATAGAACAGACCCCACCCCACAACCAGTTACATCGCCAGACATTCTTGATTGGGGCAGAGTACTCAAGTACCAAATGCGGCAATACGAAAACAGAATGTACCTGCTTAAGGGCTCCTGCAGGCCCTGGAAGTCTTTAAAAGTTCTGAAGATTTCTAGTTTTTGATGCTTTAAAATAGGCCCAAGACCATCGGGCTCAGGATTTTACTCATACAGCCATGAATATAACAAAACTATGGAATTTTTCAGAAAATTTTCAAAAGTATTTTATTTTACAATTTTTCCTCAGAGTTGGGTCATGTTTTTGCCTGACAAAATAGTCATTTTTTCTTCTTCTAGGGGGTGTAACACACCACACCCCTTTAAGTTACACCCCAGCCTGTTGCCTATATACAAATGTGATGATAATAACCTGTTGTCCTCACCCCACCAAAATATTCTCGTTTTACATCACTGTTGAGGGAACTTTGGTAGCACAATTTGGTCAGGTCCTGAAAATGCATGTATATGCCAGCATTGAACTGGCCATTGCTCCGAGGGCCTCTCCACTCCCTCTACAATAGGCTCCCTGGGCCATCTCCAGCTATTTGATGGCACCAAAAATCAGGCCTCCTAAAGAATCCCAGGTCCACTCTGCTATATATTACTCTGCTATAATACACCGCTTTGTGATCACCATTCCTGTCTCCATGATACATTTTTTTAATCTTTTCCCATAGGGGCCTACACGAAAATGAACCCGTTCTTATTTGCACTGTCTGCTTTATTTTCGTGTAGCAGTAGCAACACCAACGTTCCTGTTGCATTACGTACCCTAACTGTTACCAGTGATTAGCCGAAAAATTACCCCCAAGGTTGAACAAGCCGAGCTATCCAAAGGTAACATGTCCTTCGAAGGAGAACCCCAAGGGCCACGTCTTCAGAACAAATAACTCATACATATGCATACGCCACTGTTTGCGAACTCCCTTTGCGAAATACTTTGCGACAAATGTTTCTTAACCAAGCTTACGCCAAAAGGCTCACAAAATATGTTTACAAACTGCAAGCATAACTGTAGGGAAGTTAGTGATAGCGAGCGAATTGCAAACATATTTTTTTCGCTGCAAGCCGAGCATATTTGATTCCTGAACGTATATTTTCCGAACATAATTTCCGAACATGGATTTTGCGAGCTTATTAGTTTTCGAACGTAATTTTTGCGAACATATTTGGTGGTCCTTTTGGCATTCCATATGCTGCACTGTTATCAAGACCATCAACACACCTCTAAAAACTCCAGTGCCACGGCCCTGAAAACAGGTTTAATTTATATGTAGTAGGCTAATTCATAAAATTAAGACCTGAAAGTGCCTTTACACACTAAACTACACATAGTTTTTTTGTTAAATAATGAACAATATCATAATATATTACATAATTGCTTGTTTTTGTAGCCTACCAACAAAATACCTAATTGTGGAAGATGTATCTATCACGCTTTCATATCAAAATTGATAAACAAAAGTCATAATAGACCAAAATGGTATATTATATCAAGTAAGTTTCAAATTGCAATTTGTCTTAACTTTCCAATCTAAAACTGTTTAAAAGGATTTTTTCGAAAATTTGATAAATTCTATCAAAAATATTAGTAAACCAAGAGAGTAAACACACAAAGATAAACATTCTTTGACACTGGTCTTGCTTTCCTTAACACCAATACTCACTTTAGGACTCAAAGGCTTTACAGTATAATCCTCCCACATAATTGAGGTTGTCGGTGTTTGGGCTCAGGCACCATAACGAGGGCAGGGTTGGAATAGCTTGCAACTGTTCCCACAAACAGAAAGAAAGAATGGCTGCTGTTCCCTTTAGTTGTTTGCATAGCAAACATGCTCGCATGTTAGTGCGATCCATAATGGTGTGGGGTACAGGGTCCTGGCGGGGCAAGGGGTGGAACACCTTGTGGGTGTCCAGGGTACGAAGCCCTCGAAATATTTGAGGTTTTTTATGCACTTTAGTCTTCAAAATGCTAGTAATTCATATTGTGGAAACAATTTTCTATTTGATTTTTGTTTTGATGATTGATTTATTCTCGCTGCGAACAAGATTCGCGCCGTTCACAAGGTTTTCCAACCTTGAATGAGGGTGTGCATAGCAAGTTACATCATCTTTTAAGGTTTGGTTTGTTGATGTTTAACGGCACCGCGACAGTCAGAGTCAAATGTGCCGTCTTTTAAGCTGATCGCACTATATGCAAGTAAAACTACTTTATGATGTCGCTCAAACGCTGAAGGCCTTTGCAGGTGTGCAGCAACACAGACTTTACAAATAGCTGCCAAAATGTTATCACCATTTCCCTCTCTACCAAATACTTTAAGATGAAGAAAGAGAACACTATTTTTACTAAACCAGCTTCAGATATCACTGTAATTTAAAAGCATGCTCAAAGCCTTTCAGTATTTCTGTGATTTTTTATTGTTTTTTCCTGCAGGTTTGAATGCACTTATTCAAACTATTGTGGCAAAAGGTCACAACCAGAAAACCAATTTGTTAAGTGGTTCTGATGCAGTCTTTCATTGTTAGTTAATTTTCAAGTTTTATACTAAATAGCATTGCATATCATGAAATATGTTAAATACCATATATTCGGAAGGCATGCCCACCATGCATATTCATAAAATAGAACCTGTTGACAACATGCATACGATTGCACATTTATCACCGTTTCAAGAATTTTATATAAAGCCCCACCAACATGACATCACTACCAAAACAATGTCATATATACGGACCATAATTCATCTGTGTATCACATGACATATGTGTGAGGTGTTATTGGTGATAGAACCTGTTGACAACATAAGCATGTACACGATAACTGACAATATTATCATATTGCCAATATATTTTACAGTAAGCCACTCAGTAATATGCATAACATCACCACCAAAAACAATAGAGCACACAAACGGACAATTGGTTATCTATGTACCACATATAACCTGTATCCAATGTTTTGTCTTTGAGTAACTTACTGTGTTTACAAGCTCTTTTTAGCAAAACCATATTAGCCCACCCACTATGTATATTAATGGTATTCAACAATATTATGGATATGTATACATTAGCTAACAACATAAGTATACCAAGAATGAATCAAAACAGACAAAAAACAAGAGCCCAAGGGCACTATGGTTCCTTGCTACAGAATGAAATTTTGGGGCAGATGGAGGTCATCCGTAACTCCAGAACCAGGCATGCTATTTAAGTGGGGAAATGGCTTATTTTTTGCAGCTCATCAAGGTCTATCACATACCAAAAAATTATTAACTTGTTATTATAGCCATTTTCCTCCCAAAATAAGCATAATTTTACAGATTTGACTATTGACCTTTTGACCTCGAGTCAAATGTAACTTGACACTCTGATTCAAAAACAAAAAGGCAAGTCCGTACAACCATCCTAACTAGACTTAAGAAATTTTAACCTCCGATAACTTCGCACATAAAGGTCGTACAGGAATCAACCAATTGCCTTTTTTGATCGGAAGGTACTTTTGAAATCCGAAAATGGGGTCAAAATTATTGAATACCCACAAAAAAATGTTAACATTAGAGGTCACCAGAGGTCAAAGTCAATATGAAGCGGAATGGTAAGACAATTACACTGGTGCAACTCCCACTCCCAACTGACATCCTCTTCAGTTAACCAACCCTAATTCTATGATTGGCCAATTCTTAATATGCAAATGAGCAAAACTTGTGATACTCTTCACTTAACCACCACTGGCCAATTTTTAATATGCAAAAGAGTAAAACTTGTGGATAACGTGATTGGTGTTCTAACAGTCTTGGTTTTAAACAAGGTGCAGTGTAATTGGTTGATTCAGGGATGTGTTCATTACACATATCTTTGGTTGATTAAATAGTGTATATCCATGGTTAGTATTTGCCTCATAAGTGACCTTCTACATTTTATTACATGGAGAAAATGTCTGTAGACACATGGAGGTAGACAACACACAGTAAATTCCCTTTCTAAGCTAAACAAATACAGAAGGCAAAGAAAACAAAACAGGTCAGCAACATGGACCGATGACTTTCTGTTGACATCTTTATGACTTGTTTTTTAATGCAACAGGTGGGGTGAATTATATATTTCTCAGGTGTCTATTTTTTTTACATAAAAGATGATAAGCAGCCATCAAAACTGAAATAGCTTTTAGGCTCATTGGTCTTTATACTTTGTGCATTTAGTATTGAACCCTGAATAGTAGTATGTCAGTGGCATTCAAGATTTGATCACACTTTAGGAATTTGTACTTTTACTATATCACACTGATGGGGTCTGCTAGACAGAAATTCTATTCTTAAGAATATATATAAACCAATAATACAACCCACTGGAATGCATCATTCATACCACCTCACAAAAGATATCCATAACACTTTAAATGTAACTTCACAATGAGACAGAGCGAGGTCAATGTTATAAAAGTGTATTATGTAATAGCAAAATAGAATGATAGTTCCTGGCCTTGCTGATGTGAAACCACACTAGTCTTTCAACAGCTCTTAGGGTATCATGGCATGGACTCTGGACTTCTATTTATACCATTCCATGTATTCTTATCAAAAACTGTGTTTAATGGAAAACAAGTGAATTTAATTCAAGTAAATCATAAAGATAAATTTTATCTTTTGTTCTTCAAATCAATAACTATTTGGCGTCAAGCTTATTTTCATTATTTTATTATTGTTTTTGACCCTGACCTTGACCTTCAATCACACGACCGTTTTGTTAAAAAATATTTCCCTACTCTATACACAACTTGTCTCAAATATCAAATGTACAGAATCTTGGCACTAAGAGTTATTATCATTGTCAAATTTGAGTCCCATGTCCATAGTCCCATGTCCAAGTCCAAATTCATTATTATGCACTTTGACAAAAAAATGTTTTTGACCCTGACCTTGACCTTCAATCACATGGCCGTTTTGTATAAAAATATTCCCCTACTCCATACACAACTTGTCCCAAAATATCAAATGTACAGAATCTTGGCACTAAGAGTTATTGTCACTAAAAGTTTTTCCATGCACTTTGACAAAAAAATGTTTTTGACCCTGACCTTGACCTTTAATCACATGGCCGTTATGTATGAAAATATTCCCCTACTCCATACACAACTTGTCCCAAAATATCAAATGTACAGAATCTTGGCACTAAGAGTTATTGTCACTAAAAGTTTTTCCATGCACTTTGACAAAAAATTGTTTTTGACCCTGACCTTGACCTTTAATCACATGGCCGTTATGTATGAAAATATTCCCCTACTCCATACACAACTTGTCCCAAAATATCAAATGTGCAGAATCTTGGCACTAAGAGTTATTGTCACTAAAAGTTTTTCCATGCACTTTGACAAAAAATTGTTTTTGACCCTGACCTTGGCCTTCAATCACATGGCCGTTATGTATGAAAATATTCCCCCACTCCATACACAACTTGTCCCAAAATATCAAATGTACAGAATCTTGGCACTAAGAGTTATTGTCACTAAAAGTTTTTCCATTTTTGGCTGATATCTGACCCCAAGTGACCCCTACGGCCACCAAAAACAATAGGGCACATCTTCACAATATGGCAGACCTACCTACCAAATGTGACTCCATACCGATTTTCCTATCTTGAGTTAGAGCGTACCTAAGCAAGTGTCACAGACACACACACACACGCCAAGTTGAATACATAGGTTCCTTTGCTAACGCAAGTAACCAAAAAGTAGTGAGCATTTGAAGAATTAAGCACCGCCTACTAATTGATATGCATGACATCACCACCAAAACCAATAGGGCACATATACAGACCATTTATGTACATTTATGACATTAATCCAGTTTATCAATCTTAAGATATCACATTTACAAGCTTCCTGTCAAAGACACACACACCCCACCCACACATACACCCATACATACATCAGGGCTCGAAATTAGAATATGCCCGCTAGCCCTGGGCTAGTCGATTTTGCGTATGGGATAGCACAATTTTGATCATTCAAGTCCGTCAGGCTAGTCCTATAATCAGAATTATTGTAGTGTGTTTATGTGAGACCTAAAGAAACAGGCTTGTGAAAAGTTCAGACGGGCTAGTGAAATGTGAGGTGAGAAATCCAGACGGGCTACTCATAAACCAATGCTAATTTTGAGCCCTGGCATACATACACACGCCAGCATGACTGCTTAGGTTCCAACCAATAATTAGGAAAGAGCTAAGCTTTCACTGATGACACTTATTGCTTAAAAGGTATATTGTAATGACTTGCCAATGGCGATGATATACATAAGCCTTACCATACATACCTTGCCACTGTTTCTACGTCTCCTGGTGGTGGCAGGGGTGCCAAACCTCTGCTGATAAGGAGGAGGATGGTGGGGTGGTGACCTTCCTTGAACCTGAGGAAAAGATGGCTGATAAGTTGGCCACAAGTTGTAATACCCAGGTCTGTATGAATGTTTAAGTTGGCTAGGTTGCAAGTATTCAAAACCTTGCGAGTTGCAGGGATTTCCTACAGATCCAGGGTAGTGTGTCATAAATCTTGAACTGTTAGCTGTGGGAGGTCGATAACCAGAAACACTTAATGCATGTCTATCTTTACTCCAATGGGCTGTTGGGTGTGGCTGTACTCCTTGACTACCAACATTAAGTGAACTCCCTGTCACTGAGGTTTGACCTTGCTGCATATCCTCCAAATGTTTTGTTCTATAGTCTCGTTGGGGCTGTTGAGCTGCTTGCTCATTTTGAGCTATGTGAGAGAGCTGAGAACCAGCATTATAAAACGGCATGTTTCCAGGAACAAAGGGCTGCTGTTATAAAGGAGACAAAAACCAGAGAATAAAGGATGCAGGAGCTCAACCAATGTTAAAACTTAAAAACATATTATCTGTACATAAAGACACACAGAATTGTGAATAAACTAGGGAAGTTTGTTGCAATATCAACTAGTGCAGGAAATCTACTATAGAACCAGAACCAAAAGATTCTGTGGTTCCAATGTTTTTTTATGCTGATTGATTTTGTACTAATTGTTATGCCATTGCATATCATGAAATATTTGACATGACATGAATCGTTCTTGAGATATCATGTTTACAAGCTCTTTTAAGCAAAATCATATTAAGCCCTGCCCACTATGCATATTAATAAAATTCAATGTTTAGAAAAAATAAAATGAAGATGTACAAAGTAGCTAACATCAAAATTCTACCAAATGTGAAACAAAACAGACATGTGATTGTTAAAATTTGAGCATTTCAACAAATTTACATTAAGCCCCACTAACTCATTAATATGCATGAGATCACCACCAAAAACAATCGGTGACATCTACAGACCATGGGTTATCTGTATACAGCACATTACATGAATCCAGTTTGTCCTTTTTAAGATATAGTACTACTGAAATTCAACTGTTTTATACAATGAACATAACACACTGTTGAACAACATATTTATACTAAATATGAAACAAATCAGACACGTGATTGTTAAAAATATGAGCATTTCAAGATTTTCACATTAAGTTCAGCCAATAATTGGTATGCGTGACATTACCACCAAAAACAAAAGGGCACATTTACAGATCATGGGCTATCTGTGTACCAAATATGATATGAATCGAGTTTACCATTCTGGAGATACCGTGCTTACAAGCTCTTTTTGACAAAATCATGTTAAGCCCCGCCCACTATGAATCTTAATGAAATTCAACATGTACACATTAGCTGACAACATAACTAAACTAAATATGATACAAAGCAGACATTGTAAAAATATGAGAATATCAAGATATTTACATTAAGCCCCGCCCACTCATTACTATGCATGACATCACCACCAAAAACAATAGGGCACATCTACGGACCATGGAATATCTGTGTACCACATGACATGAATCCGGTATATGGTTTTGAGATATCATGATTATGAGCTTGCTGTCCCAGACACACACACATACATACACACATACACATGTCAGCATAGGTTCTTTATGCTATTAGCATCAAAACCAAAAATGGTCCGACTCACTATTTTGACAATAATTGATGTATTTAATTCAACATTTTTTAACTCTTACAATTAATTGAATTTTTTTTAATATTTTTTTTATTTTTTCAAATGGTGACCATGGTGACATGACCTACAAGCATTTGTACAGCCTGGTAGCACGGAACTATTTTCCACATTGAAACCTATGATGAAAGAGTCAAGTTCAGGGTCCTTTTTGTACCAGAACGCGAACGAGTTGGGATATTTCATCAAGTTTTCCAAAAAGGACTATGTTATATCTCTTGAATGAGGATAGATTCAATAGGGGGTAACTGGAGGTTTGTGAATTTTTTTTAGGCTGAAGTAAAGTACACCCTCTCCAAATCACTCAAATTTTGGTATGGGTCCATGGTAAAATAGTTCCCTATGAAACACTTTTCCTAAAGCAGATCTCATCAAGTTTGGATATGCATAGTTAAGATATATCTATTCTCTACTATTCCTAAAATTTTCAACTGCTCAGCTTCCTGTTCCATGACATGGGACCTCTCCAAAATATTTCTATTAGCCTTTTTTCTGAGGGTTCTCATTTTGGGCTGGCACAGTAATACCTAATTAATACTGTGCTACCTACAGCAGCACATACTACATCCTATCTCTTTAAGACTAATATCACTGCATCCAGGACTAAATTCCCTCTAACCTTGTATGACCCAAAATTCCACAGGACCCTTTGGGTCCCAGATAATCAGCTAGCATTTGACTGCAATATGTGACATATGCAAAGTGCACATGTATGATATGCTCAAGTGGTCCATCACTACAACCAACAAAAACAGGAAGAGAATAGTATTTATTCTCTTGGGGTAGAATTTTGTAGGGGGGTGGTTCCTATACATACAAATTTGCATATATCATGAGGGCTAACTTTTAAGCATGGGAATATAGAATATAACTAAAAAATTAGCAAATTTGCATGCAAATATGACTGGATCCATTCATTGCACTATTCTATACCATGAAAACACTGTTTCCCAGTAAAAAGGACTTTTTGTTATCTAATTGAGGTAAATATCTTACAAACAAACAAAAATCGCTAAAACCATTCCCCTCTCCCCCTTAAATTTTAGCAATAAGTATGCTATGCTCACCAAAACAAGCATATTTAGTGCACATTTAGCTATCTGCTTTGCTAGATCATGAAAAATGACTATTATCACACTTTTATGAAACTTTTTAATGAAGATCATTACCTTTGTCAATTAAAACAATGTAATTTATTGACCTGTATTGACCCTATGTCAATCTGACTGACAGTGTTCATCCTAAAAGAAGATAGGAGCATTAACCAGTCCAATCAAATACATTTTCATGAAAATCAAATGCTATCATTGCCCAGACCCACTGCAAAAAAATTTAAATGTATTTAAAATAACTAATTTTCAAGAAAAATACCAATTCTTACACAAATAAGTCATGAAATTAAGCCTTTCAGTGGAATCTGAGATCAGTTTCTCACAGGAAATGGCTATTTCCATATAGGAAAGCTCTTTAAAAGTCTTAAAATCAGGCCCAGAGAAAATTGCACACCCCCTCCCCCCTCCCCTGCCCCACCCCCTTTACTTTCCCCAATCACATTACTTTAGGTGATATAATGCTTCTTAACCTGAATAATCACCTATTGACTGTGGCTTAGGCCTCAATTACCTCACATGCTTTTTAAGCTTACAGTACCTTATCCTGTAACCTGCCAACATTTGCAGAATTGATCAAGTGGACCAATAAAATGGCCAATTTTCACCTTAACGTGGGTCATCTGGACCAGAAACATCACATTTTTGCTTATTTGATTAAATTTCTATCAAATATTTTGAAATTGCCAAACTTTCCTTCATAAAAGTGCATGTACTGTGCATAAACCCAGTTTTGCTATAGGTAGCACAAAAGTAATTGTTTCTCCATTGAAACCAATGATGAAAGAGTCAAGTTCAGGGTCCTTTTTGTACCAGAACACAGACAAGTTGTAATGTTTCGTGATGTTTTCCAAAAGAACTATCTTATATCTCTTGAATGAGGATAGTCTCAATAGGGGTCACCAAAGGTTCCGTTTTTTTTTTTTTAGGCCGAAGTGAAAATAATGACAATAAAGAAACATTTATGGGTGCATAAACATTTTATATTCACTCAAATTCAAGAGAAATAAAATCTCTTATACTATGAACATATATATGCACATTCATACACACAAATAACATATATATATATATATATATATATACACACACATTCATACACACAAATACTATAGCAATCCAACAATCTCCAAATACCAGTTACTCATAAGGCCATGAAAAAGATTTGTTACCATGACAACTAACCAAGAGCCAGGAAAATCCAAACAAAATAATCTAATGCGACCTTCTAAAGCATTCAAAAATGTAAACAAAACTAACATTAAAATGTTCAATGAATATTGCATAGGCAAAAATTAGCTAGTTTTGGCCATCACGATATAAGTGGTTTGAGTTTGGGATCAATATGATTAACCAAAGAAACAACAAAATAGAGAATAAAATTTAGATAAAGTATGCATATACTGTATGTAGTTCAGGAATACTTTCAAAGGTATTGCAAACTTGGTTCAAACAATACAAACAAATTGCAAACTTTAAGTTACAAAAAAAAATGTACACTTTTAACTTTGGCCAGGTAATTTTAAGAAAGTTCTGTCGGGTGACTTTCGCTATTTATCTCAAAAGTTCAGTCTTTTTCCAAGTTGAAGAGTCACTTTTTACGATCTCTCAAGTGTCTCTGGCAATTCAAAGTTGAAAAAGAGTTACTTACAGTCAGAGTGGTTTGCATTGGAAATTTGATTTCGGATAAAGACTTACGATTGGTTGACTGGTTATTAGCACAATCCAAATCGAAATTAACAAATATAAACAGTTTCACCAATATGCTACTACTCCAGGCGAAGAATAACACAATTGTCCACAGTTAAACAAGTGCTCAAACAACTTATTCGAAGATTCAAACAAAGACAATTAATTATGCTGGATGGCTCAAATTCAGTTTGAATATCAGGAACAGTTAATCAACTTGACAGTTTACAGCTTTTTCTCTCGAACTTGCACACTAGAGAATAATCTTTAGTATTCACTGACTAAGCCAACAACAGTTTATTTTAACAAGAACGTTTCTTTAGTTTAACAGCTTTGCAGGAACTGTATTTCTTTCAGACAGTTTTGCAAGAACTATATGTACTTCTGGGATAATGTACATAGTATGACATTTAAACAGTTTTAAGTTGTTTCAAGCAACTTCAGGCAATACAGAAATAACAGGGATTAATTGGAAACTTTCCATCAATAACAATTCTACTTGAACAAAAATAGTGCCTTTCATTATTTGAACAGCAATGACATAGCTGCAAAGTTTCAGATTCAATTTTGTTATTTGCAGTAAGTCAAAATGAATTACAATCTGGAGTTGTTTTAAATTCAAGAATTTTAAATTCAAGAATATCTCAGATGTTTTAAGTCAGAAATTTTGGATGTGACAGCCAAGGTGAAATTTATGATACACTATTTACAATGAGGCTGAGCCAAGAATAAACTATCGAAGACTAAGACGTAGAATTAGACTTGGACTTAAGACTAACTTTCTGGATGTGTTGCACCTATTTTTAAACCAAGACATTTTGCAACACCATCTAGCTATCCCATAATGATTCCACTCGTACCATTGGTCACCATCTTCTTAGAGATGATTATCATACATATTCATTAGGACTACGATTGGTCAATGGTTAGGTAATGAACAAATTACCTCATTTTCCGAGAACAGATTTTGCAGGCTGTCAGTCAATTTTGTGGCAAATTTAACAAAGATCAGATATCGTCAGAGGCAGTCTAACCATCTCCTCGTAGTATACAGAAATACTTCAAACTCATGGTCAAGCTAAACCCACACATTGGACAACTAGTCTCTTTGAAAACAAGAAAATACTGAAGAAACTAGTTTTAGATATAAAACACAACAATATCACATTTACCTCATTTCTAGGTAAAATTATCAAAAACATCCTTCCTCATCTAAATTCCACAAAACACTCATTAATCTCTTTCAGATTGAAGGTAAATAGTTTACAGCAAAATATACCTGAATATACCTTTATGATTACTCCTTTTTGATTATACCACATTATACCTTTTTCCAACTAGTCTGACAGTGAATGCCAGGAAGAATGTGCTCTACTGGAGGACATTCATTACAAACAAAGAAACCACAATCTGTACAGAATTGGACATGGTGAAAGGAAGGACCTTGGGACACACATACCAGTCCTAGTGTAAAAGTGTAAGAACATGGTAGCTGGCAAATTTCCACAAGGCCACACCTATCTATTCTCATTAATTCCTGAAATTTGCAACTTCTCAGCTTCCTGTCCCATGAAATGGGACCTCTCGAAAAAAAAAAATTATTGGCCTTTTTTTGAGGGTTCTCATTTTGGGATAACGCAGTAATACCTCAATAGTACTGTGCTACCTATATCCTCACATTACCTTTTGGAGACAACATATACTTCTCACATTTACTTAGAATAACAAAAAGAAATAAACACTCTTTCTGTACATGTTAAATTATCTCTGCAATGGGTGGGTACCAGTGGCGTAGCTAGGATTTCCATATTGTAGGGCAAGTAACAGAAATAAACCGACAGGATACGAAATATGGCCCCTGCTGAAGGACGGTACTAATTTTGAACCGATAAAAATTGAATATTTAGGAATATTAATTGGTGGAGCAATCACCCCCTCTGCCAACCCTTTGGCTACGCCACTGGTGGGTACTAAGATTTCTCTGCGCTCAAATGAACATGTAACAAATAGGGCACTTTATTAGGTGCATACCTCTTTTATTGACAAAAGTAAAATCTGTCTATTTTGAAATATGTAATTGGCAAACAAAAAAGATAAACAAAACACACATCACCACCAAATTTACCCATGTCTTCCTTGACTACTAATAAAGCCACATATCGAATTTCTTCAATAATACTTATGTAATTAAGATACTTGTTTTATTATTAGATATTTTGTCAAAAATAAACGGATATAATCAAGAATTCTGGCCAAAACATAATCTGTTTAGTCCAACTTTCACTAATGAAATCATAAGCTAACAATTGCAAACATTGAAAACTATGCAGGACATGTATGTCTTAGAAAAGAGCCTAAATTGAGCATCACTATATTAACAAGGAGCTATTTTGACAAACCCTCAGTTCCAACATACCTGCAGTGCTAATGGTGACCGCTGATTATTAGAAGACATTCTTAGGTTTGGAGGTGGAGATATCAAATTGCTGGATATGTTCTGTGATTGCTGTCCATCCGCTGCATGAGGAATGTGCTGAAAACTGGTATTGGTTGGGCTAAAGGATGACTTTTCAAGTGAATGTTGATTACCAAGGCCACTAGGGGAAGGCAGAGTGGCAGTTTGAGTTGATTGGCAACCATTCTGTATATTTGGAGGCTGTGAACAACAAAACCAGAGCATCAATGATACACTGCATCAACCAATGAAACATGACCTAAAAATACAATACTGACAGCCATGTCCAAATGCTTATTATCAAATTTGGAGGAGAACAACACAATAGTCTCTCAATAAACTACTAAAGAGATTTAATTGCCTAGAATTATTCTCGTTTTACTTTTAAAAGATTGGTTATATGGTCAGGCATGTCCACCTAGTGTAGAAACTACTCTGATATTTTTATTCTGTGAAGCAAAAGTCACATGTGAAAAAGTTTACTGTGCTGTTCCACCCACACTTTTTAATTAGTGTTGATGCATTTCATTGAAAGTTAATTTTTTCATAAATTGAAACTATTTTCAAATTTTTGCAAATGGTGTATCCCTGTTACATGTACTTCAGGTGTGCTTTTCTCATGACAAATGGTGTATCACAGTTACATGTACTTAAGATGTGTAACTCTCCTGGCAAATGGTATATCAATTACATGTACTTGAGGTGTGTTTCTCTCATGACAAATGGTATATCACAGTTACATGTACTTGAGGTGTGTTTCTCTCCTGACAAATGGTGTATCAGTTACATGTACTTCAGGTGTGCTTCCCTCATGACAAATGGTATATCATAGTTACATGTACTTGAGGTGTGCTTCTCTCCTGACAAATGGTGTATCAGTTACATGTATTTGAAGTGTGCTTCTCTCATGACAAATGGTGTATCAGTTACATGTACTTGAGGTGTGTTTCTCTCCTGACAAATGGTGTATCAGTTACATGTACTTCAGGCGTGCTTCTCTCATGACAAATGGTATATCACAGTTACATGTACTTGAGGTGTGTTTCTCTCATGACAAATAGTATATTACACTTACATGTACTTGAAGTGTGTATCTCTCCTGACAAATGGTGTATCAGTTACATGTACTTCAGGTGTGCTTCTCTCATGACAAATGGTATATCACAGTTACATGTACTTGAGGTGTGCTTCGCTCCTGACAAATGGTGTATCAGTTACATGTACTTCAGGTGTGCTTCTCTCATGACAAATGGTATATCACAGTTACATGTACTTCAGGTGTGCTTCTCTCATGACAAATGGTATATCACAGTTACATGTACTTGAGGTGTGTTTCTCTGATGACAAATGGTATATCACAGTTACATGTACTTCAGGTGTGTTTCTCTCCTGACAAATGGTGTATCAGTTACATGTATTTGAAGTGTGCTTCTCTCATGACAAATGGTGTATCAGTTACATGTATTTGAAGTGTGCTTCTCTCATGACAAATGGTGTATCAGTTACATGTACTTCAGGTGTGCTTCTCTCCTGACAAATAGTATATTACAGTTACATGTACTTAAGGTGTGCTTCGCTCCTGACAAGTGGTGTATCAGTTACATGTACTTGAAATGTGCTTCTCTCATGACAAATGGTATATCAGTTACATGTACTTCAGGTGTGCTTCTCTCATGACAAATGGTATATCACAGTTACATGTACTTGAGGTGTGCTTCTCTCATGACAAATGGTGTATCAGTTACATGTACTTCAGGTGTGCTTCTCTCCTGACAAATGGTATATCACAGTTACATCTACTTAAAGTGTGTTTCTCTCATGACAAATGGTATATCACAGTTACATGTACTTGAGGTGTGCTTCTCTCATGACAAATGGTATATCACAGTTACATGTACTTGAGGTGTGCTTCTCTCCTGACAAATGGTATATCACAGTTACATGTACTTCAGGTGTGCTTCTCTCATGACAAATAGTGTATCAGTTACATGTACTTGAAGTGTGCTTCTCTCATGACAAATGGTATATCACACTTACATGTACTTGAAGTGTGCTTCTCTCATGACAAATGGTATATCAGTAACATGTACTTTAGGTTTGCTTCTCTCATGACAAATGGTGTATCACAGTTACATGTACTTGAGGTGTGCTTCTCTCATGACAAATGGTATATCACAGTTACATGTACTACAGGTGTGCTTCTCTCATGACAAATGTTTGCATTCTCTCCTTCTCTCATGACAAATGGTATATCACAGTTACATGTACTTGAGGTGTGTTTCTCTCATGACAAATAGTATATTACACTTACATGTACTTCAGGTGTGCTTTTCTCATGACAAATGGTGTATCACAGTTAGTTACATGTACTTGAGGTGTGCTTCCCTCATGACAAATGGTATATCACAGTTACATGTACTTGAAGTGTGTTTCTCTTATGACAAATGTATACTTTACATGTTTGCTTCTTCTCCTCACAAATGGTGTATCCCAGTTACATGTACTTGAGGTGTGCTTCTCTCCTAACAAATGGTATATCACAGTTACATGTACTTGAGGTGTGCTTCTCTCATGACAAATGGTATATCAGTTACATGTACTTGAGGTGTGCTTCTCTCCTGACAAATGGTATATCACAGTTACATGTACTTGAGGTGTGCTTTTCTCATGACAAATGGTATATCACAGTTACATGTACTTGAAGTGTGTATCTCTTATGACAAATGGTATATCACAGTTACATGTACTTGAAGTGTGCTTCTCTCATGACAAATGGTATATCACAGTTACATGTACTTGAGGTGTGCTTCTCTGATGACAAATGGTGTATCAGTTACATGTACTTGGGGTTGTGTTACTCTCCTGACAAATGGTGTATCACAGCAACATGTACTTGAGGTGTGTTTCTCTCCTGACAAATTCAACAGTTTATTATAGTCACATATCTCAGAAATTATTTTACTACCAGAACATCTCTAATACAGAAGCTCAAGCCTTTCAATTTTGAGTAAAGAATTTGATTGTCCACTGGTGGTGATTTGCTTTCAATGTCAGAGAAAGATGGGATGATGAAGGTTATAGGTCAAGTCCCCAGTCCTTTAAAATAATGTAACATGTTTTTATTGAGAAGATATTGTTTCTATTTGAGAATTTTTTAATGCAAGTGTTTAAATTTCTGTCCCAAATTTCAGTCACTGAAATCATCAAACTGACAAGTTTCTCCTCTATATTTTGATTGACCTTGGATATACAGTATGACATACAGTATCATTCTTGAGATATCGTGTTAACAAGCTTGTCACACTCAGACACACAAACATACACACACCCACACACACACATACATACACCCATCTATATACACACACACCAACATGACTACATAGGTTCCTAATGATACAGCAATGGAACCAAAAATAATGTGAATTTTTCACCAATTTTGAAACTGTTTACTATTGTCATGTTTTGTAGCATATTTTCTTTCAGTAAAGCTACTTTAAATAAAGTTAGATCTACCTGTCCATATGATTAATTTTCCATGAAAGTTTAATTTTAAAAAGTTGCAATTGGAAGAAAAAGAATTAAAAAGTTGCAATTGGAAGAAAAAGAATTTCATAACAGGAAACAATTGTGAGGCAGGGGCTTATTTTCATTCACACCAATAAATGCAATTTCAATTTCACAACCCCAATTTCACATGTCAGGATAAAATAACCCCGCCTCCTCTAGGAACTAATAAATTATTATTTGAACCCCAAAAGATTAAACCATGAGCAAGCATTCAATAAAACACAGAAAACCAATATATGAGGATACTGGAAATCTTTTGAGTATTTCTGATAGAATGGCAATAATAATGAGGTCTGAGAGTTATGTAGCAATATCAATACAAATTATAAATTTAAGATAACTTATAGATTTGGATCCAGTAAGTAATATAACTGTGAAACCTGTGTGCACACTAAAAATAAATTTAGAGTTAATCTGAGAAAGGTTCAACTATAATGCACTTCTTGGATGGTGGACGTCTAGATCGAAAATCCTCCGTCGTCAAAACACTCGAAATATAGGAATACAGAATATGTTCACGTTGGTACAAAGATTTGTAAGTTGCAAGTAATCAAAATAACAGTTTCAGTCTCTGGAATGATGAGTAATGATCAGAATATTGAAAAAAAGATTATTTTGATGCTTTTGAATGTCCTGCTTCAGTATGGTATTTCTCTGACTTCTCACAAAAAGTTCTCGATGGATTACTTCAAAACAATTATTCAAAGTTTCTGCCCATGAACTGCAGAGTAGCAAATTGTTTAAATTGAACAAAATATTATTTCAAATTCAAGCTGCAAAAACTTTCGGATGAATATTGTCTGCAACAAGACTTTGGTTAGACTTCTCGATAATTTCTTCAGTCAACAGATATTGTACTCGGTTCTTAGTTTGAGTTCTTCTCTCAACAAATGTTGTACTTGGTTGGTCGTTTGAGTTCTTCTGACCAGCACATCCCAAATCAATGATATTTAAAACATTTTGACAGAAAGTAAAATTATTCTAAGAATTTATCAAACATGAATCAACAAATTCCTGTCTCTAAAATATCACAAAACTTTCAGAAGAAAAAATACTTATTTTATAAAGACTACTACTATTGTGACATCATAGGTAAACAGATGTCAGAGTGACATCATAGTCCATTCATAACATATCTCACTAAAATGCAAAACGTAAACAAACACATGTCCTGAAATATCGATTCCATTTATAACTTTCCTTGAAGCATTTCAAATCTCTCACTTTAAAGAAGATGGCTCAAGGCTCTTTACAATACAGAGGTCACTCAATGACTTGTATTTAACAGTAATTTGTCTGTCTCATACAATTCTAGGTAGAAGGGACTAATTATCCTCTTCGGTCATTTTTATCACCAAAAATGGTGAGAAAGCAATCCTTTTTCCAAGTAAAAGAAGTTTATATTCACAAGATGCTATTCAAGTACTCTTAAAGTAGCATGTTAACTAAAAGCAGACATTTTCAGCTCCTCATACAATATTTTATTTATATTTTGAGATAAGGAAGTTTAGGAATCCCAAATAAATTTAGTATCTCCATGTTTCAAATATGCAATGGATCATATACTGCACCATACTGGTTTGTTTGTTTGTTTGATAATGGCTTAACGGCACCACAACAACTAAGGTCAAATTGTGCCTGATAGGTCAGATCATTCTAGAGGTAGGAAGTAAAGGAAACAGGGGGAGTATGAGAGAAATTTAAAGACAAAAGGTCAGAAAGCTGTGATCGTGAGGGGAGGTGCATGGTTGAAACAAAAACAAAGTAGAGAAGGGGTGAAAGAGGAGAATTAAATATGGTCGTAGAGGGAGGCATGATGAAGGAAGGAGATAATTTTATCTGGAGAATTTTTCTGGAAGAACTTAGCAATTGAGTTGTAGGGAGCAAGGGAAGCTCTGGGAAGGTTGTACAGGGGGCAAGCAAGGAGAACGTGATGAATTATGAGGGTGCAATGGCAATTGTTGCAGAGGGGTTGGGGGGAGCCAATAAGGAGGTGGGAGTGGGTGAGATGAGTGTGACCAATTCTAAGACGGGTAATATAAACGTTGTCAATACGAGAGAGGTTGATGGTGGCTTTGATCGGAATTGTGGGCTGGATGACATAGAGTTTGTTATCAATTTGGGACTTCCATGAGGTTTGCCAGCGATCCCGGACAAGGGAAGCGATAAGTGGTTTGATGTCAGAGAGGGTTTTGGGAAAAGGGGCAGGGAGGAGGGTGAGGGCAAGCTTAGCGGCTGCATCAGCCCTGTCATTACCCGGGATGCCAACATGGCCGGGTATCCAGTAGAAAAGAATACTTTTCCTGCAGAGGGTGGGAGAAAGGAGTTTGCGGAGGAGGAGTTGGCATGTGAGGTTATCCCATTTAAGGTTGAGTAAAGAAGTAAGAACAGCCTTTGAGTCGGAGAAAATAACAAAGTGGCTGAGCGGGGAGTACTCAATCAAGTTGAGGGCAAGGAGAATGGCCTAATAAAAATCAACTTTTTTGGTTTTGAAGGCATTGGAGTAGCTGGTCAAGGATGAGATGTTGCTGAAAGTGGCGGCGAGGTGGTTAACGATGTCCTTTTTGGCGGTGAGAAGGTCACCATTCTGAGAGAGATGGGAGATGGGAGATTTGCCCACTCTGCCGTGGAAGCTGTTAACCATTCTCCAAATCTTCTTTGTGGGGGTGTTGGTGGTGAGAGAAGAGATGAAGTTTTTCCAAGTGTTATTTTTACTGTCCTTGATAGTGCATCTGGCCCTGGCACGGCTAATGCGAAAGAGGTTGAGGTTATGGGAGGTCGGGTTAGTTTTGAAGTTCCTGAGGGCTCTTTTTCTGTTCTTGATGGCGGTTTTGCAGTCATCAGAGAACCAGGGGTTGGGGGGATGATTTGGGGGTTTGAAGGTTTTGGGAATTGATAAGGATATTGTTGATAAGGATATTACTGAAGTTTGACATGGGTTCCTCATCCTCAAGGAGATGGGGGGAAAGGTGTGAGTCACACAGGGTTTCAAAAAGGGGCCAGTCAGCCTTCTCGAGGTTTCAATTTGGGGTGTGGTCAGTGGGGGTTTGAAGGTTGGAGTGTATAAGAAGAGGGTAAGGATCACTACCACAGAGGTCAGCAGTGACTCTCCAGCTAAAATCAGGGAGGAGGTTGGGGAAACAGATAGACAGGTCAATACAGTTAAGGGAACCTGTGGCAGGGTGAAGGTAGGTCGGGGACTTAGTGTTGACCAAGGAGAGGCTGTGCTGACGAAGAGTGTTCTCGATGAGCTTGACTCTGGGGGTGGTGGTAACAGAGCCCCACAGAGGGTTGTGAGTGTTAAAGTCACCAAGAAGGATGAAGGGGGAGGGGAGCTGAAAGATGAGGTTGTTAAGGCTGGTTGGCTGAATGTTGGTGTTGGGGGGAGACAGATATTGCAAAGAGTGAAAGTTTCGTGGAGGGAGATAGATATACAGATGGCCTGAAGGTCGGTGTGCACTTGAACAGGGCTGTCTGGATATCGTGTCTTACGAGAATGGAGACGCCCCCCCAGGCCGTCGGCGTCCACTTGATGTTTGTGATAGCAAGCAAAGTTGTTGAGGGAGTAATGGTCGGTGGTTTTCAGGAAAGTTTCTTGTAGGCAGAAGACGACTGGGTTGAAGGTGGTGACCAGAAGGTCAATTTCTTCAGAATTGGCCTTAAGGCTCCTTATGTTCCTTTGTATGATGTTGAGAATGTTATTTCTATCGTTTATGTTGCACGCCATAAGGAGGCAAAGCGTTATCTTGAGGAGGATCTGTTCGGTCTGAGTTGGTTAATTTTCTCTTTGGATTTGTCCCTATTTCTTTGGGAACGGTTATTTTTGAAAGTTGGACGAGAAGTATGTTCGATAAGCGAACAATCCATGTTCTCTTCCGTTTCATTAGTGTGGGTGTGGGTTTGGATGGTGGACTGTTTGTTTATTGGTTGTTTCTTGGTTTGTTGCTTGTTGATTGGGTGACTGTTACTGTTAGCCACATTGGCTTGAGTTTGTTGGCATTAGATGTGTTGACGTAGGGGATGGCGGAAGTCTTTGAGGAGGAAGGAAGGTTAGGGGAAGAAGTGGTGGTGGTGGAGGTGGAGGTCGTTTGGGTAGTGGGTGTGGATTGTTTGTTGTCAATTGTGATGAGCTTAGGACTTGGTAAGAAGAGCCAGGTGAGGTCTGTTTGGGTGTGCGAGTCAGTTTTTTTGTTGTTAGGGGGGGCGCTATTGGTGTTGGAGGAGACTACGCTCGAGTAGGATGGTTTAGTGTGCAGTAAAGTGAGAAATTGCTTCCTGGCCTCTGGGTATGTGATGTTGGGGTTAAGGGATTTTAGTTTGGTTATTTGTTTTTCTTGGAGCCAGGTGGGGCAGTCTTTGAAGAAGGAGGATGGTTTGCTGGATGGAATACCGCTGCAATTCGTGCAGTGTGGAGTGCTGGTGCAGGTGTCATGGTCTAGGGCTCCACAGTTGCCACAGCGCGCTTGGCTGCTGCAGGAGTTTTTCCCATGGCCATACCTCTGGCACTTATGGCAACGGAGGGGGTTTGGGATGTAACGGGTGACTGGGATCCTTAAGTAGCCTGCTGTTATGTGGGAGGGGAGAGTTGGTGTGGAAAAAGTTAGGAAAATGGTGTTAGTGGGAGTTTCGGCACGGTCTCTCTTGAGGACGAGACGACGGGCTTCTGTGACATTTTGGTTGGTTAGTTTGTTTACGAGGTCTTCATCAGTAAGGTAGGCCAGATCCCTGGATCTGACCACACCTTTACTGTAGTTTAGGGAACGGTGGGGGTGACAGTAACGTCGATACCTGTATTAGCTAGGGTTTTAATCTTGAGCAGGGTGGTAGCTTGAGTATCTCTGGTGCAGTGCACCAGGAGATCGCCGGATCTGAGGGTGGAGACTTTAGGGAGGGTACCGACAAGGCCTTGGAGTGCCTTGTGGATTAGGAATGGAGAAACTTTCTTCTTTATTTGTGGCCTGCATTATAAGGATTTTAGGGATTGGGGCTGAATAATGGTTAACAGTGGTAGTAGGTGGGTCACGGAAAGGGGAGGGAGGGTCAAGATCAAGGCAAAAGCATTTTGTCATCGTGATAAAAAAACCAAGGGCCGAGACCTGAGGCAGCTAGAAAAAAAGTCGCGGAACTACTATATTAGGACCGCTATACTTGTACCGAAGCGCGAAAAGTCTGGTCAGAACAAAAAGGAACGAAAGGGAAAAATCTTCTTAATGAAAAACTGTAAAACAATCTTTTGAACAGAAAATGTTTTATTTTATAGAACTATTGAGAACTTATACAACATAAAATCTTTCCTTTTTCAAGAAATTATATTGTATAACATTTTGTTTGACATGAAGGGAAAAAAAATTATATTAAAAAATAATTAACTATTTATGTGAAATAAGGCAAACTTCATTGTTTCATCACTTTAAAAATTGTTGAGTTAAATACAATACTTTTTTTTTTTATTGTACATATTTAATGAAAAACTGTAAAACAAACTTTTGAAAAGAACACATTTTATTTTATAGAACTAATGAGAACTTTTACAACTAAAAATCTTTTTATTAAGAAATTATATTTCATAACATTTTGTTTGACCTAGAGGAAAAAAATAACTTTCTGTAAAAAATAATTGTCCATTGATGTAAAGTGACAAAAACTTCATTGTTTTATCTGTTTGGAAATTGCTGAGAATGCAATAAAGCAGGGGCCAGGGAGCTGGGGGTGGGAGGGGAAGGGGGGACTTCAGACCCTCAATAATTTTGGGTAAACATGTTTTTTTATGTAAGCCCACCTAGCTAGCCACCCCAATATTGTTATCACATGTCACCTAACCTTATTAGCCCCCTCCCCCTTCCCCAATATTTTGAATGCTCCGCCGCCCTGTAAAGTAATTTTTTATTGTACATGTTTGGCTTAAATTGTTTGTATTTTTGACTCAGTAGGCCTACTCGAGTCTCATTGTTTAATATCTCTCTGGGAAGTTCTGCTGGATATATTCTGTTATCACTGATCATATTTTCTCACTCTCATTCATGGTGCATGAATAAATAGGATCTGGAAGTTTTGGCCATTCTTCATCTTGCTTGCGGTGAAGTCGGATCTGTTCCTCAACATCAGCTTGTACTGGTTGACTCTTGGACTGACAGTAGTTAGGCAGGATGGACCATGCATAAACCACCACTGGCACAATTCAGACAATTTTTCGATTGAGAATTCTCTTTCCATGGTATTTGTCACATGAACACTTCCAGCCCGGTTTCTAATCCTCGGGTCGGCCCACCCCTAAACTGGCCCATATAATTGAAATAAAATTTCAGCCCTCCCTGGGCTAGCCACCCTACCCGGGCTCATGTAATCGTACCCTAAGTAAAAGTACAAAATTGTGAATACAAAATGAAGGTTGGTTACTTACTAGGTAGACTGATTGGTAGTAAGGGTAAGAAGCACTGTTAGCACCAGGTTGCTGCTGACCTTCTGACTGATGATTGCCAAAGGATGCCAAACTATTTTTCACCAACAAGTGATTCAAAATTGGATTCTAAAAGAAGTTGGAAAACTTAGCGATATTATAACTGGAAAAACTCCATGGCATGGGCAGGATTTTCTTACTAAAATGTGTATCTGTGTGTGTAAGGGGAAGGGGGGGGGTAAGGAGGGGGAAAGGGGGAAGGAGGGGGGAAGGGGGGGGGAAGTCACAAAATCAAACTTCCCTACCAAAAGTGGGGGAAATAATCACCTTAAAAGATTACATAGGAGGGGGAGGGGGCACGAATTCTCCCTTGCCAACCCCAAATAATGCTTATTCTCAATGGGAGAGAATCTTGACTCCAGAAAATTGCTTGATCCGTCACCAATAATATCTTTTACATACTATTAAAATCACTTGCATGACAGCAATTGATTGGCTTGATTATGCAAAAGAGAGGAAACATTAAGGATAACAAAGAAGCCTGATGTATAGCATGGCACGTAAAAAATTTCAAAATGCTGGATTTTAACATTGCATATATTCCATCTGACCAAAAGTCATAATCCTTTAATTCCTACAGTACCATTTGCACAAAGAACCAGAAAACCAAAGATTCCGACATGCCATATGGATTTTAAATTATGAAATAATGTATATATTAACTATTATTACACAATGGGCTCAAAATAACAATGACAACCAAATAACTCAATTCTAACAAAAATGGAATTTCATAATTAATTAATCTCATTTTGTTGCCCTTTGCCATTTATAAATGACTTTTAGTTTGAGAATTTATATTACTAAATCCTCCAGCTACACAAAGCTGTGGGATTTTGATTAAAATTTACTTGAAAATATTCACATTTAAAAAAACCAAGGAATATAATAATTGACACTAGTCGCAAAACTTCAATGGTGTACACAGACAAAATGTGTCAGTGATGCATCGTTTACTAACATGAGTCCCAGAAGTGATGTCATCGCATATAAAGCCCGATTCTAATTATTTTCGTCAAAATGATGAAAAACTCAATTCTTCTTTACCATTTTCTCTTAAACATTGGGGTGTAGAGCAGAAAACATCATAATTTTGCCAATCAAATATTCAAAATATCATATTTATCATTCATTACTGACCCCCATGGCAGGACCACTTTAAGTGGTTTTAATGTAAAAATGCCTGTGTATGGGGCTAGGGTGGATATAATCAGACAAATTTCACTTGGATGGAGCTTTTTTCTGTGACAATGAAAAAGTTAATGTTACATAAGTGGGCTTCGCCTGTTATAAAAACTTTAAAAAGCAAGCCATCACATCTTTTTTACGTCAGTATTTACAAGAGAGGACTGAATGGGATGCAAAATATTTCACCTTAACAACGTATGAGTATCCTGCAGCTTTGGTTTGAAATATAATGATTTGGTGTATACCTTTGTGGTCGCTCTCCCTATTGTCCCACCCCCTGAAAATACAGCAGCGGAACACAGTAACTTTCAATTCAATACTTTCATGTTTGCATGTGAACCTTTAACCCTTGTCAAACTAAAGTTGAGGGAGGCACAGGACCCCTTTGTGCAGTCTCTCTCCCTCTTTTCCCTCCCCCTGAAAATACAGCAGCAGAACACTAATTTTTGATTCATTACTCTTATGTTTGCATGTGAACAATTAACCCTCATCAAACTTAAACTGAGGGAGGCACAGGAACCCTTTGTGGTCTCTCTCCCTGTTTTCCCTCCCCCTGAAACTGCAACAGATTAACTTTCAATTCAATACTCTATGTTTGCATGTGAACACTTAACCCTTGTAAAGCTTTAAACTGAGGGAATCATAGGACCCCGCTGTGGTCCCTACCCCTGACAAGAGTTACTATAAACCCTTGTCAAACTGAAATAGAGTGTGAAATGCAGATCCCCTTTGCACTGCAGTCTGACTGATCACATGGGCAGCAATTGTGGGTACATTTGAAAATGTTCCATTATCAATTTCAAATTCTTATGGAAAGAAACATTATATGATAAGCCAATCCTAAATAATTCATATATAATTTCACATCTACATTGTACAATCAAGTTAGAATTTAGTGAGTAGTTTTGCTTACTGTGCAGTATTGAAAACATGGTACCTGAAAACAAAAAAATTAACATTATCCAAAAGCTTTACACAAAATACTGTCCACCAATGTTTATGTGTGTACACTAGCCCTAATGTACACAACCTGTACTGTACAGTATATGCAACACATAATACCAAACATTCACTTGCTACTTTCAAATCATGAAATTAAGTCAAAAAGTCCAGGTTTCTCTAGGTAACAACAAAAAACATTCCATACCTGGCCTTGAACCCATCTTTGGGCCTGAGGGTGTCCTTTCTCTATATTGTGATTGCAGTCAATCTGAGGTTGTTGTTTGTATCTGGTGTTTGTTACTGAATCTGAAGGAACACCAAGCATTTTCATTCTTCATTCCTGAAATGAAGGAAACAATACTTTCATTGACTTAACACAGCACAAATCTACAATGCAGTATGTAAGACAGTAAGAGATCCAAATATACTGTGATATAGAGTCAGGGAGTACTAAGTGCAGCTCTCTGAAGTGCTACACTTAGTATGTACAGTAGCTGCCACTCAATGATTTCCATGAAGTGGTTGGTGTCAATCCTCTTTCTTGTGTAAAGAAGATTAACATGGCCACAAATGACATCATCAATTACATCATCAATGACTATAATGGGTGTTATTCACTTGTCAGTTGTATGGCTCACCCCTACTACCCTGGCAATGTCAGTCAAAGGTGAGTCATTGACATAAAATACTGACTCACATGTGCATCATTGTACCAAATTGTCAGTCACCAGAGTGACTCTGGGGTGGGTCAATTTACTTCAGACCCATTGACTTTGTACAGAGGTCATTAATTTGAGGTCTTGATCTGGAATCTTGCAAGATGTCAGATTCGGGCATGGATAGAATTTATTTCAGGAGAACCAAGTTGCAGATCGTTTTTATTTATTGAATCTATTCTATTTTATAAGAAAAAAATAAAACCTTTATTACTTTGTTCTCCTTCTTCATGGACGAGTCTAGCTTTTTGTTTTTAAAGCCACCCCCTCTTCCCCCCTCCTTCCCCCCCCCCCTCCCCCTCCTTCCCCCACAAAAAAAAAAAATGGACAATGAGGGCCGGTTTCAGATTAGGGTGGACAAATATGTAGGAAGTTAGGGCAATGCTTGAAATTGAAGAATATTTTCTAAAAATGAAGAAAATTTCCTGAAAATGAAGAAAATTTAATTCCTGAAAATTCAAGGAGAATTCCTGAAAATTTTCAATTATTCCCAATTAGTGCAGGCGAAAAGGTAAAGGAGTATCTTAAATTTCTAATTGCCAGATTGCTTTGAATGCTTGCAATGATTACCTTCACTACAGTTATGCTCGCAGTTTGCAAACATATTTTTGAGCCTTTTGTCGTATGCACGGTTAAAAAACGTTCGCCGCAAAGTATTTCGCAATGTGAGTTCGCAAACAGTGGCGTATGCATATTCATGTTTTAATAATACATGGAATCCGGGGTCGGATTTTAGGTGTCTCCGGTATAATCAGCTTGACCGACCGTGTTTAATCATTGAGTTATGAACCGTTTTGTAGGATGTAGATGAGGAACCTGGACCAAGTAGCCTCTATTTACGGATATTTGGAAAATAAAAAATGAAATTGTCAGGTAATAAAAATGCAACTACCGTATTCTGATTTCAGTTGTTTTTTACACAAATGATAACAAACTTTAAACTTAAAGATATCCTTAACGAAATAAGGTTTTTTGATTTACCATTTTGTTTGTCCTCTTCCATACAAGATGAACTTGTGGGGTCAAGGGCAAAACCATAGTGGGCCCAGGAGAAAAATCAGGGGTATTGGAAGGAACTCAGGACAAGGGGCAAAAAACAAGTGAGGGCACTTTTTTGACAGTAATTGAGGGGCATTTTTCATATTCAAAAAGGGCACTTTTATTAGTTTTAAAACAGTGGGGGAAAAGTTCCCCCTGGCCCCCGGTTCCAACACATATGGATTAAGTGCAGGCATGGTTTGTGGGAGCACTTGCCTTACCATCACTTTTTTCCAGATGTATACTTTTGTTTGTTGATGTGTTGTATTTTAGCATGAATTTGTGATGCTCCCAGTCCCCTTTACACACACATGCACAACAATTTTCTCCCTCCCACCACAGCCCTCTGTGTCTGAGTCCCTGGTAAATGACATTGATTCAACTGTGAGAAATAAATACTAAATTTATATTACAACTTTTATGTACTATGTAAGATCTGTAAAGGGACTTCTATTTGTTTTTAAGCATCAAGCAGTCAAGAATCACCTAAAATAATTTCATACAACTTTCAAAAGGATAACTCCTGTCCTGGTTCGCCCTCAACTTTCCAAAGGGTCCTCCTGACCATTCACCCTGTAGGACAAGAGGGCCATGGGTTCCAACATCGCTGGGAAAGCCCCCTTATGCTCTGTGATTTCATGCATTCCTGGGGTGAACTCAGTCAACTTACATCAACCAGATTGCAAATTTGTCTTGATGTGGTGATACCCAAAAAAGATTTAAGTTGTATACATTTAAGAACACATTTTTGGGGGATAAACATAGCTTAAGGCCCTTCCCCCTCCCACACACACTTTTTTTGTTGAGGGGAAAAGCTCCCAAATCCCCAGTTCGCCAGCAGTAATTGATGTGGCACCCCTCCAAAAAACTCATACTGTGTTGCACTTCAAATGGAGTGGCGTAACTAACAGAGGCTAGATGCAGGGATAATTTTTAATTCCCACCACCAAGACTCAGTCAAGAGTTTTGTTGCAAATTGTATACTCATTTTGGGGCAAATTTGTAGGATATTTGGGTGGAAGGCAATTACTTTCAAATGGAATATACATTAATTTGAGTTCCCACCCCACCCCACCCCCCCTTTCCACTGCCGCCAGTTTACTAATGTACCTGGAAGAGTCAGAGGTTGAAACAGAGCATAGGCCTATCAAACACTTAAATTATACCATGCACACCATGATGTTGCATGTCTGGACTCAGATACTAATGGGGGGAGAAGGTGAAATTGCATCCCCCACCCCTCTCCACCCAGCTGAAAAATTCCGCAAATTTGCACAATAGAAATTCAGTATGTTGCATTGTTTCGGTATTCCTGATATCTTCGATTAATCTTAAGAGTTGAGTTATATACCAGCCATCTTTTTTGGGAAAAAGGATCACAAAATTTTGGAACTATTTTCTTAAAATTCCTGAAATATTTCCTCAAATATTTGACTTCTTCCTCAAAATTTCCTAAGGTTTTCCTCAAAAATCAAGAGTTTGCCCTCAAAACTTCGGAACTAAAATTTCCGGTAACGAGGGTGGGGGTAGCTTGATCTGGATTTTTTGTATAGTTTCTTTCCCCCACCTGCAAAAAGTCTAGCTACACCACTGTTAGTCTGTAAATCCAATGATGACACTAATTCTGTCAATATTTATGACTTAAATTTAAACAAGGGGCTTAAAGCTAGAGGTGGCGGGGTTATCAGCCGCTTTTGGCCCAATTTTCATGATTTTTTGGCTAGAAAGCCAATTTGGTCACCAGTCCTGGATCCCTACATGATTCTCCTAAATACACATTTGATGATATTAATTCATAAACTTTAGGTCCTATAGCTCACCCCCATAATAATATAATTATACACTGATGTGCACAAGGGAGTAGGAACTGGCCATTGCTCCAAGCCCCCCCCCCTCCCATCCCTCTGCTCCAGCATCCCTGGTTACAGCTATTTGAAGGCCCCTTTCACAGTCCGACTATGCTACATTTTTATTGAGGGGGCCAAGGCCCCAATAATTTTTATTAAGGGGGCCCTTCACAATTTTTTATTTTCTAATTGCATGGGACAAAAAATTGTAACATGTTTTAAATTCTCCAGAAATTTCCTACAGTTTCTTCAATTTTCTGGAAAGGTTGCCAATTGTTGTCTTTAAAATTTGCAGTTTTGACAAACTTCCTACCACCCCCTTAACAAATAATTTTTGGGATTTAAGAGGTTCGCATACATGTAGGTTTGTTGTCAAATCTGGCCCAAATGAAAAATCTACCTACAAATGAAATACCTATGCCACTGGGGTGGTCACCATTCCTGTCTCTATTTTACATTTTTTTCTTTTCCCATTGGGGCCTACACAAATCTGATCTTCCCTGTCTGCCTGTATCAATTCTCTGTTTACAGTCTCTACTTCATAATTTTCATTCAGCAACACACACGTTCTTGTTGCATTACTACCTGAATACCAGTGATCAGCCTGTCAGTTGTAAAAATAACCACAAGGTTCAACCAGGGTCAACCAGGGATCTGTTATTTGGTAACAGATCCCTGGTTCAACAAGCAAACAGAGCTGTCCAAAGTAACGTGTCCTTGGATAGGAGAACAACCCCCCCCCCCGGTACCCCTCCTCCCGGGTAAGGCCAGGCCACGCTTCATAACAAATGAATTAATTCATAAATATGCATATGCCACTGTTTGCCAACTACTTTGCCAAATACTTTGCGATTAATGTTTGGTGAGCCTTTTGGTGAGCATGAAGCACGCCAAAAGGACCAAAAATGTTTGTTGCAAATTGCGAACACATCTCTTCCGAATACATTGGTTGTAAACACAGTTCTTTTGCGAGGTTAAAAATTGGGAACATATCTCTAAACTTGAAAGATATTGATTCAAACATTAAGTTTCCAAACATAGTTGTTCCCAAGCATACATTTTTCAGAGCATACTTGTTTTCCAAATGTATATTTCACGATCATACTTGTTTAATTGTTTGCGAACATATGTTTTGCGAACATATTTGATGATCATTTTGGCATTCCATAATCTTAAAGTTTTTGGTTCTATGTTGTAGATTGCAATCCAAACTTGAAAGTTTTGGTTGAAAATTAAAGATTTTTGATAAAATCTGAAGTTTTTTATCCAAATTTTTGAGTCAACTTGAAAATTAGAAGATTTTGGCACCAAAATAAAAAAAAAAAAAAAATCCATCTTCTGTTTTCTACACATTTGATGCAGTTCATTTGATGCAGTTAATTTATTTATGACTTTAACAAAGGGGCTACAATATTTTTAGGGGGCAAAGCACTCAATAGCTCCCCTGGACACACCACTGCTATCGATACAAAAATGTAATTGCCACAACAGCTCTTTTTTAAGAAGTGTTCTTATAGTGGTTTTTTTATGGCTGTTAGATAGTCGTGGTATCTCGCGATATCATAAAAGAAACTGATTTGATGATATCATCTTCATGATAAGACACGAATGATATCATCTTACAAACAATTCCACAGGGAATTCAAGATTTTATTATATTCAATTTACTTTTTCCTTAAATACAAAGAGTTTTAGGATTAATAATTAAGTTATTATTTTTAAATCAAAATCTAAAAGTAGAAAACAACAAAAATAGGCATTTAATTTAATAATCATCAAATAAGGTTTCTTATTAAATAGTCACAGCAAGATATATTGCTAAATTGTGATATTGCGATATCATCATACACAACTGTGGTGATATGCAAATATAATACCATGGCAACCCAAGTGGTTTTCACAAAAAACAGAGGACCTGTAAGATATATAAGATACCTTCCTATATCCATGGGCATAAATCCAGGGGGATGGGGGAGGGATATCCCCAACTTTTTGACAAGGGGGAGAAGATCCATATTATCATCCCACTTTTTGGGCCAAAGGTACTTTAAAATTAAGTGATAAATTACATTTTGAAAGGTATTTAGAAGCATGGCAAACAGGCTCAGAAACATTTTTATTTTAGACTACAGATATTTTTTAAAGAGTGACCATAGAACTATATCCATGCAAAGTAACGTGAACAATAAAACTTTTCATTTCCACATGATGCGTTTTCATGATTTTGTATTTTGTATATGGTGTATTATAGCTCTCCATTAATTTTGACTTGTAAAATATACCTTCTTCCTATGCCTTGTGCAGTGGCAGTTGCGACAACGTGACATAACCCCCCCCCCCTCACCCCAACAATATTTAAGAATGAAGAAAAATCTATTGATAAGTTTTCTTCAATTGTTTAAAAATGTCCTTCAACAGTTCAATGTTTGGGATATCTCTTCTTCGATTTACGATAAAGTTCATCAGTTAGTAAAATTCCATTAATGTTGGGAAATATCTTTCAATTTTGGACAAATTCCTTATTCTCGTGCAGTTTTCTTTAATTTTCCAACAATTTCCTTTATTTTGGGGCATTTTTCACTAAATTTTGGTAAATATTCTTAATTGTTTGGAACATTTCCTTTATTTTTGGGCAGTTTTCATTTATTTTCAGTTAATTTTTTAAATTTTCAGTCAATTTCCTCCAAGAATTCAATGTTTGGAATATCTCTTCTTCAATTTACGATAAATGTTCATCAGTTGTTGGAAAATATCTTTTAATGTTTGGGAAATGTCTTTTAAATTTGGGCAATTTCCTTATTAATCATGCACGTTTTTTCGATTTTCCAACAATTTCCTTTATTTTAGGGCAATTTGTCTTGGTTTTTTGATACATTTTCTTTAAGTTTTAGTAAATATTCTTGAATGTTTGGTAAATCTCCTTGAATGTTCATAAAATTTCCTATATTTTGGAGTAGTTTTTCTTCAATTTTAGGTAAGTTTTCTTTAACTTTCAGGAAATTTCCTTCAATGTTTGGGATATCTCTTTCATTTTTGGGAAATTTTTCTTCGATTTTCGGTAAATTTTTACAATCATCAAGAAATGTTGCCAAATTTTACTAAAATTTTAACAGATCATACCTTCATTGTTCTACCTGTCAACATAACTTTGCAATTAGGGGTAACTAGTCTATTCCTGGTGTAATAGAGCCAGGGCCATAATTCTCATCTAGAAAATGGAGAACATGGCAATTTCTTTCCAAAAAAAATGTCGGTCGCTGGGAAGGAGGAAGGGACAAAATTTTCCCCAAAATGTACTGGATTTCTAAAATTCTACTGAAAAGTCAGAAGGGGAAACATGTGTTCCATCCCCCTCCCCCTCCCCTTCCCTGGAATTACGGCCCTGAATAGAACGAATGACAGCTAGTAAATCCTTCCTTCACTCATTTGATCCGGGACGTGTTAACACCTCCCGGATTTGATCCTTCCTGATTTGGTCAATACTTGCCTAATAATTTTCATAAATAATAAGCGTGGAAAATAAAAGCAGGCACATGTGAGTGCTTTTTCAGCAGAAAAAAAAGTTAAATGTAGGGATGTTTGATTCACCCAGAATACAGAACCAAAAGGTTTTGTGGTTCTGAGGCTTTTTTTATTTTTTTTTTTTTTTTTAATGCTGATTGTTTTTTGAACTGTTATGTCATTACATATCATGAAATATTTGACATAACAAGAATAGTTCTTGAGATATTATGTTTACAAGCTCTGTTGGCGTATTATTCAATTCCTTACTATACAAGAAAATTGCTTAGATGAATAACGACATACAAGCCTTTGTATTAAAAGCACTGGCAGTTTATTTTGTTACTCATGAATCACGTAGAAACAGATAAATTGATGACAAATAACGATGACGTGACGACGTGTTGTTATGCGTTTGTGTGTGTGTGTGTGGTTTAATCTAAGAAAACAAAAGATGAAACACTACAATTAATACTTTGGAATATGAATCAATAAAACAACACATCAATTACCAATTAAATAAAATAATAGTGCATACACAATACCATATATTTCATGGATTGACTATTTAACATGATAGTGCAAATTTCATATAATAAATTTGAGACTATACCATGTAGATACATCTCCAAAAAGTTTATCAAATTACACTTTGACATTTTGAGACCTGATACTTAAAATGTTAATACTACAAATATAAATGTTTATTAAAAAGAATAATAACATAAATTCCCTTGTATATACAATAAAGCAGTTGTGTTTATGCAAACTGCATATTTCTCCAAATAGTTTTATAAATTTAAGTATATATATATATATACATATAAATATATACACACATATATATATACATATATATATATATATATATATATATATATATATATATATACATATATATAAATATATACACACATATATATACACATATATACATATAAATATATATATATATATATATATATATATATATATAACTGGATGCTTTCGATATTAAAACCTTGCTATATATGATGTATATATATACATATATATATATACAAATATACATATATACATAAGATTTATAACACATGAATCCAATTCTATTTCTTTTGATATTTAAAGGTGTAACACATCAAATATAAGCAATAATGAGGTGCACTTTGGTTTATTTACGTAATTAGAATTAACGAACTTAGCTATCAAAAAAGGTGTAACACTAACGACATTGGGCTTATCCAAATTTCGAAGCTAAATATATTGTGAAGATTTATAGATGTTCTCTCTGAAATGAATATTGACCAATGACTACTTGGACTCTAAAATGGGAAAACCTTAAGAGACAAACAACCAAACCTAAATATATTGGTTGGGACTATTGTATATACTGTAGGTACAATAAGGACATAAATCACTCATCCCTGTTCTGGCTTACAATATTTCAAACAAACAGCATACTTGCTCACTGAACCCAACCTGGCTCGTTATTAAATGGAGACAAGAGTTCTACCTTCAAAAAGAGTGGTCAAAGTCAAAGAATTGCATAGTTTAAATACTGATTTAGTCATTCTATTTAGACCCACAGCTATGCAAGACCTGGTATGTGTAAGTGTGGGAACTAATTCATAGACTTCTTGGTACAACAATTGGATGGAGAAATACAGACCCCTAGCTTGATTTAAAAAGGGGCAGGGTGCTAGACTTGTTGAGGGGCACATTAATGCACACACGAAACGCTGCGTCTTTTCGGCGTGGAGTCCAGGAGCACACTTAAGGCTCAATCCCCTGGTGAAGAAGCTTTGGGATTTTAGCTATAATCATACATCTGAGAATGAATCTATTCTGACTGATAAGGAACAGTCTATCATTTTGGGTTCTGTATCCGTGTAAAGTATTTCATTTATGAGGCTAATTCAGATTATTAAGTTAAAACAAAATTAAATACAAAAATTACATTTTTTTTCTCAAGAGGGGCCAGGCGGACCCCAGAGGGCAGGGCGGGCCCACAGCAAAGCTAGGGGTCTGAGATACCATTCAATATCAAATGTGCTATAGATGTCATTCTGTACTTAACATTCCGGCCCCTAAATGAGTCGTTCGGAGGAACACTTTACCATACCAATAAGCACAGACCGATTATTATCATTAAAATAATATTAATACACCATAGTTACAATCTTAGATGAATACAATTGACACAGATTATACATTATACATAATGTCTATACTAATTAATAAGTATAATATTAACTGTCATTCAAACTACAGCAACTATTTCTTGACATGACCGTCTTCTAGCCTTTCTAATTTTTCCAATAGACAATGTTTCTGTATCGTTCTGGTCAATACTCTTTGTCGTGTCTTAACTTTGACATTCCGAACGTTGTTGTCCAAGCCCTTGAACATCCCCAAGATTCTCCCCAAGAGCCATATGTTCCCAGGATGATCAATAATTAAAACTGTGTCCCCTGTCTGTATGTTCCTTTGTCATGTAGTCCATTTCGTCTGTGTCTGTAATTGCGGGAGACATTCCTTCAGTAGCCATCTCCAAAAGACATCTGATAGATATCTGCTCGACTGTATCATTCATTCTTGTCGGCTAATGAAGTTGGAAAGTCTGTACCAGCACTCAAAAGAAGAACGTAGTTGGGGGTGAGTGGTTGTGCATTTTTGTTGTCATCTGATACAACAATGAGTGGATGTCCATTAACAATGGATTTCACACCACACATCAATGTAAGTAGACCTTCATCATCCAAAGTCTGATCACGAGTTACGGTTGCCATGATCTTTCTCACTGTTCAGATTTGACGCTCCCAAACACCACCCATGAGGGAGGGTTAAAAACCAAACAAATCATTCTCTGACGAAAGAAATCAGATACCTTTACCTGATTCCACTGAGTAATGACATTCTTCAATTCACGTTCTGCTCCGACAAAGTTAGTACCATTGTCTGACCTTATCTCTTCAGGCCTTTCTCTTCGAGATATAAATCTCTGAAGAGCACCAATAAAAGAGCCGGTCCAAAGAATGAGCTATTTCAATATGGATAGCTCTCACAGCTAAGCATATAAAATGCATCAATATCATTTAACTAAGGAGCATCCCACTTGACCATAAATGGGCCAAAATAATCAAATCCTACATTAGTAAAAGGTGGCTTGTTAGTACTTACCCTTGAGCTTGGTAAATCTGCCATGATCTGAGTGCATGGCTGGGTAGTTTGCCATTTACAAATGATACAATTTTGTAACATCTTCTGAACGGTAGACCTAGCTTTTAGTATCCAATAATGTTCCCTAACAAGTGCAAGGCCATGCTCTCGTCCAGAGTGTCCTGCTTCCTCGTAGTAATGTCTTACAATTAATTTCACAATGTGGTGCTCCTTTAGTAAACTATTGGGTGCTTTAAGTCTCTGTGCTGTGGTGCTGAGGAATTTGTCAGATGCCCACCGACACAGATCAAACCAGAATCAGAAAGCCTCAAGATTAGATTATGTAACAGGTTTGAACCTTTGGCTAAACACTTTGACCTCAAGCGAACTGACTTGCGCTCAAACTTCAAAGACTTTAGCTCTTCACTGAATGTCTTTGTTTGTACATACTTAGGATTGCTACCTCATCATCTTTAAGGTCAGTGTCTGTCAGTGAACATGGACCATCAGGTGTAGATGTTTCCACTGTTTTGGCTTTGAGAAAATATTTAAACCTTAAAAACCAGGCTACATCTTTCAAGGTTTTGTACCATGACGATCTTCTTTGAAGTAGCTTGTTGGTGACATCCTTATCTTTTCAGTTCTGGTTAAGGAGCAAACCTTAGCATTATTTGGAGTTTTATCTGGTTTTACTTCAGAGTTATTATTTGATAACACTTCAGGCCATTATTCTACATAAAGATCGAGGAATTGTGGTCCTCTTAATCCCATTTCATTTCCTGCCAAAGTTGCAGCATTTAGCCCCCTTGAGACAAAATCCGCAGGATTTGCCTTTGTGTCGACATGATGCCATTGGCAAGCCTTCATACTAGCATGGATAGCCGTGACTCGGTTCGCTGCGAAGGTATGGAACCGTTTGTCTTCATTCTTTATATATCGCAATACAATTGTGCTGTCTGTCCAAAATACAGACTCCATTAGCGGAATTTATAATTCTTGTCGTAACATCACATCTACTTTGACCAGGAAATTGGCAACTCCCTGCTTTGACAGCCACGGATGCAGCTGTTAATTCAATCTGGGGATAGTCAGTCTTTACAAAGGTGCAAGGTATGATTTTGCATCAAGAAAATGGATTTATCTGTCTATCAGATCCAACGATTCTTGCATAAGAGACAGCTCCATATGCAGATTCTGACACATCAGAAAAATGATGGAGATGACAATGAGTGATCCTTGCGTGCCCACATGGTTTGATGTACTTGTTAACATGAAAGTTCTCCAGCTCTGGCAATGCATGTTGCCAGAGCAGCCAGCATTCTAAAATGTCATCTGACAAAGGATCATCCCATTCAACCTTTAGACGACTTAGCTCTTGTATTATTATCACTTTTGCTCTAAGAGTGAATGGATACACTATACCCATAAGGGTTGTAGATTGAGCTGGACATGCTCAACAGCCCCCTTTTTGTAGAGGCTTTTCTTTCAACATTGTTTTATAACTAAAGCAATTCATTTCTATAACCCAGCTAACGTCCAGCACCCTCACAGTCGGGAAAGCTTCATAATTCATGTCCAGCCTATTCACTATTGCAGCCCTTTTCTCCTTAGAGATGCTTTCAATCACTTTCGGGTTGTTACTCAGCGACTTGGTAAATCTGAATAAACCCTTTCCCAAAAGGTCACAGAGCTCCGTAAATAATTCAATGGCCTGATCCTCTGTGGCTTCCGATTTTAAGCAATCATCTACGTAAAAATCATGCAAGACTGTGCTAAAGGCTTCAGGTATGTATCCACGCTGGTTGTCTTCAGTTGCCTTTTGCAAGGCGAAGCTACAACAACTCGGGCCCCAAATTCCACCGAATAAATGAACATTAATTCTGAATACCCGGGTTTCATATCCATGTCACCGTTGGACCACCACAGGAAACCAAGGACATCTCAATCACTAGGAGTGACTCGCACTTGATGGAACAAGGCTTGAACGTCACCTATGATAGCAACAGGAGCCTGACGGAAACGTAATAATATACCCAACAATTGTAGGTGAGATCTGGTCCTTCTAAAACCTTGTCAGCTAACGAAATGCCATCATATTTGACTGCACAGTCAAATACAATATGTATCTTGTTAGGCTTCAGTGGGTGGGTCACTGGATGATGGGGTAAATGCCATACCATGCCATCTGATTTATCAAGTTCCTCTTAGGGGAACCATTTCTACATACTCTTCGTGATCGTTAGGTACCCATCTTATAAAGAGCATGAAGTGTGGTGTCCTCGCATAGTCTCTTTCTCAAGAGCTTACGCCGATGCTCAGTGACTTTAAAGTTATTGGGCAGTTCCGAGGATGGTGTTTGAATGGTATGGGGAAAACATAATGACCATCGTCAAGAGAAAAGTTATCCTCCCCACAAAGAGAGGACATGTCTATCATTTACAGACAAATCCCTTTGATCATTTTCACAGACAAATCCCTTTAATCATTAACTAGAGAATCACTTGTATCAAGTTTCCAAAACCTTTGGAGCTGCATTTCTAAAGCGTCATGCTCAGGAAATACCACCAAATATCTCTGATTAAAATAAAGCAATATTTTCATTGGCTGGAGTGTCAAAATACCGTCTGGCACATATGCTAATCGAGCTTCATATCCCGTTTGGGATTTCTCCCAATGAGTAGTGCAATTGGGGTATAACTTTTGTAGTTCATAGCTCATTTGGGCTATAAATTGGGTTTAAAAACTTATTAAAACCTGAAGAATGGCTTAATAGCTGAAATAGGTTATTTCAACCATATAATGCAATTGAATCTCTGGGTGTAAAATCACCAAAATGTTAATAACTCACTGATAAAAAAAATTAAAAAAACAAAAAACCTTTGAAATTCAGCATAAGTCCCCTGTCTCATTACACGCACGACCTGGCTTGCAGTAATCTTATCCACAATAACTTGATTTTTGTTTCCAAGGCTACAGACTGTATTACTTTAACTTATGCATAAATCCAATGCCTTTTAACATACATTTTTAGTAGGAGGAGGGGGTGCCAATACACAAAATGAACCTTTTCAATAATATCTGACTTGTTATATATACATTGAGCTACTACATCATTTATGTTCTAGCATCACAATATATCAAAGCTTCTTCTTGTATTTCCCCCAAAAAATGAACATCAAACATGTATTTCTTTCCTAACAACCCCAGCCTACCAAATTAATAACCTACTAACAAAAAACAGGCTTGTAACCACCCCTAAAATATGTTGAGCTACTACATTATTGATGTTCTACAATCGTGGCCAAAACAATCGTGTTAGGACAAAACAGCTCAACAATTTTAAACGGCATTTCTCCCCATCTCCCCTCTCAATGTTGTGCGCTTTGCAAAAAACATGGTAAATGCAACTTTCAACATTGATCGCTGCGAGTGAGGATTTGTCCCAACTACTTTTGGCACAATTGCCTGAGCGCCTGTACAAAGTATATAACAGCCAACAACGTGATAATGGAGTGTGTATCATATAAAAAACAGTATGGAGGGGGTATCTAATACAATAAAATTACACATACTTCTTCAGCAAGCTCTTTGTTCAAAAATTGAGAGTATCATAATTAGATAAAAGAAACAATGAAGGAAATAAGTTGTATAGCCGTTGTTGTCAATTTTAAATGGTAAAAGTCAAAGACATGTTGATGACAGTGAACACAATTTTAAAAATGCCCACAAATTTTGGCCAACTCTCCGGGATATTGAAGAAATAGGAGACCAGTAACATCGTAAAAATGTGGATTACATCAATTCTGGAAATAATCGGCGCGATTATCCGATTATTGTAGTTGCACTGCAACGTGGTCTTTTACACTACCGCAAAGTTCAGGCAATCGATTTCCTATAAATCCTATCATTTTCTGCCATTTTTTTACCTTCAAAATTAATTTTTTGAACTCTTATAAGGAACTTTAATTTGATAAATAAATACTATCTACATCTCCCTAAAAGAACATACCTAACTTCATGATAGTTCTCCAGAACCAACAGTTTGCACTTTATATGTTGTAAAACTTTGATCTATAGGTTACTCTTTTCTATCATTTGCCACTAACCATGAAATGCATGCTTTTTGCATAGGCCTATGCTGCAAACCGTCTAAGACTTTGCACTTTGCATTAGAAGACTCCTTGTAAATTATTAGTGTTTTCATATGCAAATGACTTTTGAATTACCTGGTATGATTAAGTGTAGGAACTAACATGTAGACTTCTTGGTACAACAATTGGATGGGGAGATTGTAGGTGCAGGATTGCTTTGTCATTTTACTGGTGGGAAACGAATGTCTGTCAAAGTCTAGTTCACGACTGTCTAGTGTGGAGGCAATATTTACATTTTCGGGATTCGTTTGCTTGCTTGAAGGCTACAAAGCCAGCAAAGTATTTACGGTGTGATATAATGGGATATTTTTCCGAGATACGAATACGATTAAAATCAATTTGTAAACAAAACAAGTAACTTACTCCTGCATTGGCTGTGTACATTATCATTTAGGACATATTTTGAACAAAAAACTTGTTGGTAAACTGTACATCTGTAAATACACACTGTTTGTTTACATTACTTGATTTTAGTACTTGTCATTTAAGTTAACAAACGTTAACATAAGCCTTCGAACGATAAAACCTACAGTGTCAGTTTCCAAGCTCCGGCGGTTATACCAATTTTAAATGTGTTGTAGATGTCATTCTGTACTTAAGCTCTTTTCAGCAAAATCATATTAAGCCCCGCCCATTATGCATATTAATGAAATTCAATGTTTTTATGAAATAAACATGTGCAAATTAGCTAACATCATAATTCTACAAAATATGAAACAAAAGAGACATATGATTGTTACAATATGAACATTTTAAGATTTTTACATTACGCCCTGCCAATTCATTAATATGCATGATATCACTACCAAAAACAATAGGTATGGTATGGATCCTCCTTGTTGTTGTATATACTGTGCAGTTGTGTGTGTTGTAGATTATACTTTGTACTATAACTATTAAAGAACATGATTCTATGAAAAAGCTATACTTGTCTGTGATATTTATAGATTCTGTTACATGGTGTCAGAAGTGAACACCATTCAATTTCAATATGTCAGAATTAAGAGAGAGACTTCCAGGCCCAGTGATTTTGGATGGAAATTTTGCAGCTAATTGGCGGGGTTCAAGCAGCAGTTTGATATTTACATGTATATGGAAGCAAATGAGTTGTATGGAAAGAGTGATAAAGTGAAAATTATTTTGTTCCTTTCAGCAGGACCAGAAGCTATAGACATTTATAACACTTTTGACTTCACTGATATTAATACTGTCAAACTTGCTGACATACTTTCAAACTTAGAAGATTATTGTGAAGGACAAAAAAAATGTCACATATGAACGATACATTTTTAATAGCAGAAACCAACGAGAATCAGAACCCATTGAGCAGTACGTTACAGAGTTAAGAAATCTTTTGAAAGACAGTGAATTTAGTGAGTTAAAGGATAGTCTTATTAGAGACAGGATAGTATGTGGTATTCGATCTGATGATTTGAGCGGGAAATTGTTACGAGTGTCCAAATTAGACTTAAAAACTGCAATTGAAATATGTCGTGCGCATGAGACTAGCCAGGCACAACTGCAGCATATGACAGGTGACAATCACGATATTCATTCCCTAAAGACACGCCATCAAAACTCAAAATCAAAATTTTCTAAAGAAAGCCCCAGAAAGTTCCAAAGTTTATACCCTCAGAACACCCCAAAACGGCAAGGCAAAGACTACAAAACTGAATGTCGATTTTGTGGGTATGGCCACAGCTTTGACCATCCAACAAGATGTCCAGCATATAATAAACAGTGTAAAATTTGTGGGAAACTTAATCACTTCGCAAGGAAATGCAGAAATGAAAACAAACATATTAGCACCATGAGCGTTAGGCCTACTAGTAACAGGCAAATTGACTTGAATATTACATCTGACACTGACAGTGAAGATGAAGGTGCTCACACTTACTTTATGGATGCAGTGTGTATCGGCGCAGTTGGCAAAACAAGAAAGAAGCCTCAAAAAGGTATAATGGTGCTCTAAGTACAATGGAAAGAAGTCCAAATGAAAGCAGACACAGGAGCAGAAGTCAATGGCATTCCATACTCCATATAAAAGAAACTTACAACAAAGCCACTAAAGAAACTGAAATGTAAACTTTCAGGCTGCTTAGGTCCCTAGATACAACCACTGGGAGAAGTAACCCTAACCCTAACTCCCAGTACAGAGAGAAGCATAATAAATTAGAGTTTGTAGTAGTGAACCATGAATTCTTACCATAACTAGGTTGTGATGCTTGTGAAGACTTTGAGATTGTCAAGTTTGTAAGGGCAGTGAAAACTCCCTTGTCAACCACCTCACAGGGTAAGGAAGTTACTAACGCAACTATAGTTATTACCCCAAATAAAATACCTGAAAGCATCAGACATACTGATGATACGAGCAAAAGTCCAGCACACCAAGTGTGGGCCAAAGCAAAGAATAACCCAACTATCACAGAATTTTCAGATAGGTTTAAAGAGTTAGGTTCCATAAATGGAATAGTCCATTTAGAACTAGATGAAACTGTTCGTCCAGTAGTTCACCCCACAAGAAAATTGCCAGTGGCCTTGAGGAGAGCAGTGAAAGAAAAATTAGACCAAATGGTACACGACAAAGTCATAACACAGGAGACGGGTCCCACTGATTAGGTAAACTCCATGGTTGTAGTGGATAAGAAGAAACACAAAAGAAATTATGATCATGCAGAAATTACCCCTGATGACCTACGTATATGCATAGACCCCAAAGATTTGAACAAGGCATTAAAACGGCCATATTATCCGATGGCAACGATTGAGGACATTTCCTCAAAACTGAGTGGTGTCAAAATCTTTTCAGTATTAGATGCCTAAAGTGGTTTTTGGCAAATAAACTTGGATAAGTTTAGTTCAAAATTGACCACTTTTAACACACCCTGAGGCCCACATAGATTCTTGTGAATGCCTTTCGGCATATCCTCAGCCCCAGAAATTTACCAGAGACATATGCATGAAATTTTGCGGGGTGTGCATGGAGTGGAGGTTATTATGGCTGATTTATGTGTGTGCAGTGAAGATGAAGAGCAACATGATGATAACCTACGAAAAGTATTGCAAAGGCTTCAAGAAGAGAATGTGACATTGAACCCAAATAAGGTAAGGCTGCTCATTCAAAATGTTGCATATATTGGGCATGTGATAACTCCTAAGGGACTTAAACCCACCCGCAAAAGTTTAAAGCCATAGTAGATATGCCTCCACTATGTGATAAAACTGGGGTTCAAAGGTTTTTAGGCATTATCAATTATTTGAGTAAGTTCTTGCCTGATCGTTCACAAATCGATGAGCCGATTAGACTCCTCACCAAAAATGGTGTAAAATATGTCTGGGGAGAACACCAGCAAAACGTAATGAACAGATTAAAGGAACTGGTTATCCAAGCTCCTATCTTAGCTTACTTTGACAACAACAAAGAGGTTGTTTTGTCAGTTGATGCAAGCTCCTATGGCTTAGGGGCACAAGTTAGCACAATTGCTTATGCATCAATAACGCTTTCTGACTGTCAACGAAATTATGCCCAGATTGAGAAGGAACTGTAAGCTATTCAGTTTGGTGCAGAGCGGTTCATACATACCCTCTATGGTAGGTCTGTCCAAGTGGAGGCTGATCACAAACCCCTAGAGGCCATCTTCAAAAAAACACTCAATAAAGCACCTCCAAGGTTACAGCGTATGTTATTACAACTCCAAAAGTATGATCCCAAGGTTAGATATAAAAGTCGAAAGGAAATGTATGTAGCAGATACATTAAGTAGAGCACAACTACCTGAAATCATAGATCATGATAGTGAAATTAGCATCAATCTAATATCTCATTCACAGATGGAGGCGTCCTCCTTAGAGAAAATTAAAGAGGTTACCAACAGATATCTAACATGTCAGGCCCTGATAAGAATAATATTAGCTGGTTGGCCAGAAGATAAAGAGTGAAATCAAGGGTGAACACAGAGAGTACTGGGCAATTCGAGAAACTTTAATTGTAGTAGATGGCATTATTTTTAAGAATGGCCGTATTGTTGTACCGAAAGAACTATGCTCCCAGTTTCTAAATGAAATTCATTCAGCACATTTAGGGCAGGATAGATCTTTGCGATTGGCCAGAGATTAGGTCTACTGGCCAGGTATGACATCACAAATCAAAGACACGTTACAATCATGTGATCTTTGTAACACATAATGTAGAAAATAAAGTAAAGAACTACTGATGCCACATGAGGTCCCTAAGGGGCCTTGGAAAAAGTTGGTGTATACTTTTTTTCTTTTCAGGGTTAAGATTATGTAATCCTTGCTGATTACTATTCAAAGTTTTTCAAGTAAGTAACCTTCAAACCCCTACTGCCACTTGTGTGATTGACAAATGCAAACAGCATTTTGCTCATCATGGAATCCCAAATGTTGTTATGTCTGACAATGGCCCCCACGTTTTTTGCTTTAAATTTTGCAAATTTGCTAAATGCTGGAAGTTCACTCCAAGACTAGTAGCCCAGAATACCCTCAATCAAATTGCAGGGTGGAACAAGAAACTTGTAGGGAATAAAAAAGGCTGTGAAAGATCAAGGGGACCCATATCTCGCCCTTTTAAACCTCAGGAATACACCAATTGATGTCACAGGCTCTCCTTCGCAATTGTTAATAAGCCGCCGCACCAAATCCTTTCTCTCAGTTTCTGATATTTTGTTGAAACCAAAGAGTATTGACCCAGAAAAGATGATTCCTGTTTTATACAAAAGACAAATGAAAGGTAAATTGTGCTACGACAAAAATGCACACCTTCTGCCAGAATTGCAGCCTGAGACACAGTGAGAATGAAACCTAATTGTTCCAAAGAGTGGCGGAAAGCAACAATCTTACCATGCTTTTACTGGCTGCAGGATGAACGAGGGGGGTCTACCGTAGAAATAGGAGGGATATTATCCGTACTAATAATTCAACAACTACCGTCCCATCTGATACAGAAGCAACTGTAGAAAACCAATGTGAAAGCAGTATAGAAATTAGGCCCACACCTGAGAACACTCACATGCCTAGCACAGACATTTCCCCTATGTAACCTGGTGTGCACTTTATAGAATCAGATTAAATGTCAATGTTAAAAAGAGAGATGTTATGGTATGTGACCTTGATCATCCCTTGTGGTTGTATATACTGTACAGTTGTGGTGTTGTAGATTATATTTTGTACTAGAACTATTAGAGAACATGATTCTATAAAGAAGCTATACTTGTCTGTGATATTTATAGATTATGTTACATAAAACACATCTACAGCCATGGGCTATCTGTGTACCAAATATGACATGAATCCAGTTTATCCTTCTTGAGATACCGTGTTTACAAGCTCTTTTCCGCAAAATCATGTTCAGCCTCGTCCACTATGCATATTAATGAAATTCAACATTTTTGTATCATGAACATGTACACACTAGCTAACAACATAAATACAGCAAATATGAAAGAAAGCAGACATGTGGTTGTAAAAATATGAGCATTTCAGACATTTACATAAAGGCCCGCCTACTCACCAATATGCATGACATCACCATCAAAACAATAAGGCACATCTACGGACCATGGGCTATAGGGCACATCTATGGACCATGGGCTATCTGTGTACCCCTCATATGACATGAATCCAGTGTATTGTTTTTCAGATATCGTGCTTACAAGCACAGACACACAGACATACATACACCACATCCATCCATCCATCCCTACATACATACCTACATACATACACACACCCATATATACACCCACACATACATACATACATATATACATACATATACCCACCCACACTCACACACACACACATACATTACTGCATAGGTTTCTTATGCTATTAGCATTGGAGCCAAAAATTGTACTAAGAAGTAAATCATGTATATATATGCGTACAATGGGTGTGAAATTTTACAATTATAGTCTCTTTTAGTGCAATAATTGTCAGTGTTATGCACTTGTCAATTGTGTTTCATTCCATTAAACGTGCCAATAATGTATTCTTTGCACAACCTTCATTCCCTCTCCCCTCCACACTTTAAAAAATGGATCTACACCACTGCAGAGAACACCATGTTGATGTCCATATGTGGAAGCACATGTTTAACCAGTAATAATAAAAGGGTAAAGTCAAGTTTCCATTTTCAGATAAAACTTACCTGATGAATCCACTCAAACATAACCATCACAGCAAACTATAAACACTCACAAATGCTGCAAATTTTGATATAATCCCTTCACCACATTTGAATACACATTCAACACAAACAACAAGTCGAACCACATGTGCTTTCTATGCCTTCCAAAAATGGCATGTAAGTGTCAATTCAATGCATACCAGATATGGCCTTCCCTAACCTTGTGTCATGCTGAATATATCAAATACTCCTACAAGTTGGATGTATTTAACCAACACAAACAATTCAAACATTTTTCCTTTCTTCTCATGAGCAATTTACCAAAAAATATGAACCAAGGTCACCAAGGAAGCATTAATCTTTAATAATAACTGACCCCAATGACATTTAACCTTCCTAAAAAATAATTTACTGCACCAATTGATAAATTTATGGCACTGACTATCCTACTCAAACAAAATCAATCAAATCTGTGCTGTAAATGGGTAAGATCTGGCCTTGTTATAGCAAAATGACAGTGTAGTTTGTCCTTGTTAAGACCACATATTACCCAATTCACAAGAATTCCAGATCAGACCTTGAAAGGATGAAAATACATGCATGTAATATGTGTTATTACTTTTAGTCATTAATCGTAGTATTTTGAAATTTTTCTGTTCATAACCTTGATGCAAAGTAAATTTCAGCACAAAACATGCAAAAATACAGTTTTAAGTTTTTACTTTGCACTAAAAAAGTGGAAAGATAAAATATTAACATAAAATGATAACTTTATTAAAGAGTATTTTAAAAGTGTACTCCAAGTATAAAGTCTTGCAATAATTTGTTGGATATGAAGAAAGAAAATTTCTAACTAGTTCATTCGCTTCTATTGATATGCAGTCGTATGCTACACAGACAGGGAAAGTGAGCCAAAGAACAAGTGAACATACTTTGGGGATTTATACAAAAGCTACAATAAAAATTACAAAGAATACTCAATTTTCAACAATTTTTTACTCTTTCAACAATTAGCTAGCTGCTCGATAAAATGTATGATGAAACACGAAGGTGAAAGACAAGACTGAAGATCATGCAGCTATGTCACTGTCATTTTAGGCAATTCCCCATTGGATGGATCACATACAGTCAATATCTTCATTTTCATTTAAATGGGGGCTTTTCTTATAAGAGTAAACTTCAGTAGATCCAAAACAGCCTTTGCAACACAGACAGAAAGAACTTGAGATACATGAATTTCAATTTCCTAGATAAACTTGTTTTCTAATGTCAGTGGATCATTAAATGGGATACATTCAAATAATACTTCCAGAAAGACATCTTTACAACCACAGCATCAGAGTAATTATTCAATATAACAATGTAGAATTGTGCATGGACCAGAGTATCCATGGCACCAAGGATGAGAAAAAGATACATCACACATGTGACATGGAAATTTAATTTCATGCCTCCTGTGACAAATAAATACCATTGCAACAATTTAAGAAACAGTCAAAGATTTGAGATGAGGCACTCACACAATATCACATACAAAGCAAACGCTATACAGCTAACACTACATCCATCATTTAGTTTGCACTACGGGTCGAGCAGTACAGTCAGATATGAGTTTCAAGCAGAAAAGGTAAGTACTTCAAGGTTTTCTTCTCACCCTTCTGTTGATGTAATGCACACAAGTTCATCAAAATATCCTGACAGATCATCTATCATCCGGTGAATCACACCGCAGTATGCCTAATGAGAGTGAAATCACAGAATGTTTCTGTTGGCCCTATGACTCAAGCTATCTACACGCAACTTCCTCGCACACCAATATTTTCTTATCAAATAAGAGTTTAAGGAACTCATGCGTTGCATAGCAAATCAACCTGGGAATGTCCTCATTAATGTCATTAGCATGGAAACAGGTATAAATTACTTACATAATCACCACTTTCTATGCTTGAATGGGGGCATAATATTTTCCTGTTTTTTTAAGGATTGAGTCGTTCACCATAGTGTACGTAGCATTAGGTCTTCAGTACAAAATGAGCAGTGTCTAAATGAAGGCCACAATAATAATAATAAGACTTATAATGTGCACAAACCACCTAAACTAGGTGCTCAAGGCGCCATACAATAAATACAAAAATACAAAATAATTATAAAACAAAACAACAATTATTGAACATTCACAAAAAAAAAAACCTTAGACATTAAGTCTTTAAATTCTCTTTAAAAGAAATAATAGTAACGGAAGATCTGATGTGAAATGGCAATTCATTTCATAACCATTGTTATTCCATAACAATGGAAAACTACAAGCCTTAACATGATACTTAAAAGGAAAGCATGCATGTTTTGCAAATCAGGGCAGCTGATCCATCTTCTTCAGATGAATTCATCAGACATCTGAAGCATCCAAGACTGTATTTTATCTGAAAGCTGGCATTTTAAAGATTTTTTAATAAAACATAATTTTGAGAGAAAAATTATATCTCCAATTAAAAATATAGCTTTATTGTATCCTTTTCATAAAATAACTGGTCAAACTCAAACACTTTCATCTTATACCATAGATAAAGAATCAAAAAATATCATTATACAAATTACATGTTCAATTTCAAAGATTTAACATACTTGTGTTACAACCCTTATTAATTATTTCAAAAGAAAATTAATAACTATACAACTTGTCTTTAAAAAATTGGGGACTTTTACAATACATATATATATATATATATATATATATATATATAGATATAATATATATATATATATATCTATATATATCTATATATATATATATAAATATATATATATATATACATATACATATATATATATATATATACAAATATATATTAATATATATATATATATGTCTATCTATATATCTATCTATCTATCTATCTATATATATATATATATATATATATATATATCTATATATTTATATCTATATATATATATATATTTTTATATCTATATATATATATATATATATATATATATATATATATTTATATCTATATATATATATATATATATATATATATATATATATATATATATATATATATATATATATATATATATATATATAATATATATATATATATATATATATATATATGATATATATATATATATATATATATATATATATATATATATATATAGTTGTAAAACTCCTAATTTTTGATTTATGCAAATGTTGTTGTTAGTTATGAAATTTTCTTTTAAAATGATCAAATATATTAATATTATCATAAATATATTCAATCTTTATAAATTATATATATATATTATAAATTATATATAATGATATATAATATATACATAATATATATCATATATATATATATATATATATAATATAAATATATAATATATATATATATATATATATATATATATATATATATATATATATATATATATATATAAATATATATATAAATATATATATATATAATATATTTTCCTTCTAAAAGTAGGCCCATGATTTTGCTACACTACATGTTGATTGATAGTTTAGGTGCACATACTCTATTCAAGCTGTGCATGTCACCATTTCCAACATGCACCAGCATTAAATGGATCGTTCCAAGAGTATTTTTACTTGCACACACATGACTTGTCCTTCTCCTCAATAATTTGTTCCAGCAAATCATAACCACAAACTTACTGTAGCAAATAGTGAGACCACTTTATCTTAATTAAAATAACCACACAATAAGGACTTCATCCATTGCTAATATTATATTCAGCACCAACTTCCACAACAACTGAGGTTTTCAGAATAAAGAAAATAAAAAGGAAAAATCTGACCTGACCTGGTTATTTATCAGGTCGGGTCTGACTGTTTGAAACTTTAAGGAGCAGAACAACTAATGAAAAATCTGTCAGTCATCTCACATACGCCCGTTCAACATGGGATCAGGACCAAATATGCCCATTCAAGCTGTGCGCATTACCATTGTTGTTTACTTATGGCACGTGATGATAAACTTGATATTGACTCTCGACCAAGTCGACCACGAGAGTTCGATGGACTAATGTCTACATAATGGTGCTATGCTTCACCCTGCAATTATGACAAAATGCAAACAAATAGTCAGTCTAGTCAATCCATCAAGGGCACCTGCTGCAGGATAATGTAGAGCTGGTACTTTGGAGGACAAGGTGATAGCAAGGGAGATCAACCATACATAGGTCCATAAAACCTAATCATGTACATCTTTCATATTTGAAATTAAGTATAAAAGAATCAACAAACAGATTGTCAGAACCAGAAAACCAAAGGTTTTCAAGTTCCGATGCACAATGTGGATTTTTTTTCTGCGGCATAATAATATTAAGCCCCGGCCTCCACTCACTACTTATATAACTGAAATTCAACATTTTTATACCATGAACATATACAAACTAGCTAACAAGATAATTGTAATTATACCAAATATAAAGCAAACGAATGCTTAAAATATGAGCATTTCAAGATTTGTTTACATTAAGTACCAAAAAAGGGGTATAACGGTAATGGGAAAGCTTCACTCCAGTCCATTTTGACAACAGAAATCCATTTTGAAAATAGAAGCTGTTTGAACCAACTTTCATCATTTAAACACTTACATACAGACAGCTTCAAATGCAGAGGCCAAGACTCTTTTGTTTTCCTAAAGACTTCTTCTAGACCTATACCCATGTAATAGAGATATCAAATGTCATGAATTCAACCAGACAGTTTTTATAACTGATAGTTTTTGATGTCAGTTTATTATGTCAAAGCAGTGATTTCTAAATAGTAAATCCATGGTCAAAGTAAGTAACCAACCACATCCTGTCTTGCTTGGACAAACATGACACAATAGACATTTTAGTTTGTTTATGTAGTAGTAATGACCTCTTCTCAGCTGTTTCTCATTGTGAAAGTTTGTGACCTATTTTTGAGAGAAAAAAATTGAAGTTGGAGCTATAATTTAAAAAAAATTCTTGACGAAATGCTTAGGAAAAGAAAAAAAAAGTTTTTTTGGAAATAGATTTACAAGGACCTGTGAAAGCAAAAAAGACAAAATGAAAATCAATCCACTCAAGAAATTGCGAGAAGGCCAGCAAACTCTGAAGCTAGACCTTCAACTTCTAGCGAAACTCAAGAACAGTCATCATCTTTTGAAAAAAAAAAAAGAAAAAAAAAAAACCAGAATCAATTTAGATATTCCAACATTTACAGATATTACAGGAAACAGAATTGTTGATGTTGAACTTTTGAGTTCTTTTATATCTTCATTTCCATGTCCCTTATGTTCTGGGAGGAAAGGATATATTGTTTCTGAAAATAAAAAAGGATTTGCTTACTTCTTGAAATATCATTGTAACATGTTTGTGGCGAAATTCAAAGATTTGGAACATCAAAGTATGTGTGACTTCTTCAGATTCTTTTTACGAACACAATAGGAGCTAGGGCACTTATACTTCTGAAAATCATTTTACTGGGGAAAGGCGTTTCCTTGAAAACATGAACATACCTGTTATATAGGACATAAAACAAATGCTCATAAGTATTGCACAAGATTACGGAGGATGTAGCTAATGAAAGCATGTCGCAAGCAGCTGACGAAGTTAAAATGGGTGGAAAGAAAGACATTACATCCGCCAACGAAGTTGGACGGAGGTTATGTTTTGTTATGTTTGTTTGTTTGTCATCAAGATATCTCAATAATGAATGACAGGATTTGGATCAATTTTGGGGTGTGGTTTTGCTACTGCTCAAGAAGGGATTAAAATTTGGGACATATTGGAACAGGGGAAGGGCACAAATTGAGGGGTGGGGATGTTTTAGGATGAGATCTATGAAGGCTTATATAGTTGAAACTTTTTATTAGACTCCCAATGGATTGTCCTAAACAATGCAATCATGCACTGGAAAGAATTTAAGACAATCAATTTTCTGGACTCTTAAGAAAACCAGATAGGTGGTTTCTTGTATTAAAGAGAATCAAAACAATTGCATGAAAGGAAAATGATGAATGTAAATCTTGGCTGAATGGAGCTCAAACAATGGATGCTTTAGCCTGAATCAAACTGAAAACAATATTAGGAGGGTAGATCCTGAAGTGTTTGAAATGACAAATTGTAATTCAGATCAACAGTGAGACAGAGATTGTTTGGGCAGGAGTTTTGGGTAATAATTTGGTGGGTCTATGGTTTGTGATGTAGATTGTATTCCGGATGGGGAATGAACAGGGGCGGAGGTATGCACTCTACAGTGCTATAATTCTAGTTGTGTCATGTGATGCCACCTGGTAAAGGAGAGGTTTCCTAAAAAAGAATGGAGTTGCCACAGTTCTATCTGTGAATGGCAAGGAGGTACTACATGTAGATGTAAGCACCAAGTCAAACCACTGCACAAAATGCTCTCAGCAGAAAGTAAACTAAAGAAAGGGGAAATATCCACATCCACCACCAAAAACAATAGGGCACATCTACGGACCATCTGTGTACCACATATGACAACAATATTATGTATCGTTCTTGAGATTCTGTGTTTACAAGCTCTTTTCCACTAAATCATGTTAAGCCCAGCTTATACGCTAATTAATTAAATTTAACGTTTTATACCACGAAAATGTACACACTAGCTAACATCATAACTGTATTAAATATGAAGCAAAACAGATATGCGGTTGTTAAATATAAGCATTTCAAGATTTTTATATTATGCCCCGCCTACTCATAAATATGCATGACATCAACATGAAAAACATTGGGGCACATTTACAGACTATGGGATATCTCTGTACCACATATGACAGGAACCCTGTGTATCGTTCTTGATATATTGCGTTTACGAGCTGGGCATCACACACATACATACACACACATACATGCCATCATTACCGCATAAGTTTCTGATGCTTATCGCATCGGAACCAAAAACTCCTACTTGTGGTACGCTGCTGCCACCATTCACATAAAGTGCTACCAGTTTCTGGCATCAAAAATCTTTGTATAAATCAACAACTATATTAAAGTTTATGAGAAATTAGGCTTGAAACAAAGTTTCAATTTGTAAACCGATGCGAGATTATATTTTGTCCTTCACCAAGTTATCTCCAAATTAAGCAGAAAATACCTGTTATGTTGGTAGCAAAAATAATTCAATAATACAAGTTACACATAATACAAGTTAAGACACCGAGTAAGGTAGCCTAAAACCCATTAACTACCCAATTCATTCAGACCCTCTCTCTCCCCAGCATAAGAATATACAATCAACACAAGACACGCCCCTGTGAAGGAGTTACAACAAGTAGCCACCAATGGGTCAACATCCTTCTTAGTTGGCATCTAATAATAAAATCAAACAAGAAATATCCTACCTCTGGCCAGCTTAAAATGATAAAAAGCAAAACTATTCCAAATTTACTTTAAGCCCCATTCTAAGACAGCCATTAATCATCAACCCTCAAGATTCCTGTCTCTTCTGACACATCAACCTCTCTGTGTGCTTTAAAGTCTATTCGTACAAAAAATAAGCTTTATAAAGATTTCATTTCATGCCTGACTGAATCTAACAAGATTAAGTACACCAAGTACAAAAATAAGTTAACTGAAGTTATTCGTGTAACCAAAATAAGGCATTTCAATTCTCAATTTGCAAATTATAAAGGTAACATGAAAAAGACTTGGCAACTGATGAATTCTGTCTTAAATAGAAAAAGTTGCCCCAGCTCTCTACCAGACCACAATATTCATGATTAAATTGCTTCTGATCATTAAAGTATAGCAAATATGTTTAAAAGTTATTTTGTTAATACTGATAAGAAACTATCTTCTAACTTCTAACAATTAAAGCCAATGTGAATTTCAGAGATTTTTCAAGTGGTTCTTATAGTGATTTTTATATTTTTTTATGTATCCTACAAATAACGATGAAATTCTTAAGCTTGATTAAAAACAGTGTAGCAATAACAGCCTAGGTTTTGACAATATTTATGTAAATGTTGTAAAAAGTACTATTGACTGATCATTGAACCACTTAGTTTATATTTTAAACATAGTCTTTAAGATCTAGTATTGTACCTTATAATCTTAAGGTTGCTAAAGTAAATACCTTTATTTAAATCTGGTGATGTTCATTGTGTTCAAAAATATAGACTTATCTCTATTCTTCCTTTTTTTTCTTTAAAATTATTAGAAAAACTTGTTTTAAACAGACTTAATGCACATCTCTGTAAATACCATATACTCGACAATTCTCAATATGGGTTTAGGCAAAATACTTCTACTTATACAGCTGTTTCCAACCTCATTCAGAAAATCTCATTCGCCTTTGAAAATAAACAGTTTACTATAGGTATATTTCTTGATCTTCCAAAGGCCTTCGACACAGTAAATCATAACATTCTCTTAGAAAAACTTCATCATTACGGCATACGTGAGTTAACATTACGCTGGTTTCATAGTTACCTAATACCGATAGACAACAGTTTGTAAATTCTAAGACATCTTTAATTACGATGACATTACTTGTGGTATCCCTCAAGGTTCTGTTCTAGGACCACTGTTGTTTCTTATATATATCAACGATATTCGTTGCACCCCAATTTTATTGTCTTTCCTATTATTTGCAGATGATGCTAATATTCTGGTTACTCATTCAAATCTTAAAGAAGCCGAGTGTGTAATAAATAAGGAGCTTATAAATGTATCCAATTGGTTTAAAGCAAACAAGCTCTCGCTGAACACAGTTAAAACGCAAGTTTTTATAATATTTTACCCTTACCATAAGTCCATTACCTAACTCGATCTCAAGATTGACAACCGTAGTATTTCTTCTGTTCATTCGACAAAATTTATTAGTGTAATCATTGGTCAAAATCTAAACTGGAAATCTCACATTCAAAAAGTGGCAAATACTATTTCAAAACCCATTCTTTATAAACTTAAATCATTCATATCGAGGATTATCTTACTATCTATTTACAACACTTATTCTACCTGATCTGTTTTATTGCAACATCATATGGGGAAATGTTTGTCCTACTTTACTTAACAAGATTCATGTGCTTCAAAAATGTGCGTCACGGTTTATTTGTAATGCTTCATATATGCAACATTCTGCACCTCTGATTTATGATCTTAACATTCTAAATGTATTCAATAATTTAGGTATTAAATCTTCATGTATAAATCTATCCATGGTGTTTTTACCTTCACATCTTGCAAGTTCGTTTACTTCTGTTAATGCAGTGCATTCCCATTATACGAGGAATGGTGCAAAATTATTCCAACATCACTCATATTCTTCTTTAGTACATAAAACTATAAATTTCACTGGCCCCAAGCTATGGAATTCTTTAGATCAGCATGTCTTAAACTTAAAATCTTTGTCCGTCCTCAAAAATGGGCTTAAGATCTTGTTAAAAAGTCAGTCAGAATTCTTTTAGGGACCATTTTTTATTTTTCTATTTGGGGGGGTTGGGGGTTGGGAAGAGAATAGTTATGTGGGGGCAGGGGTAGGGAGGGTTGGATAGGGAAGGGCAGGGAAGAGGGTAGAGGTAGGATGAGAAGGATCTTTTAGTTGGCAGTTTCTTTCAGGGATTTAGATTTATTTTCTTTTTCTTGCTTTTTAAGCTTTCCTTACTGCGAATTTCCTTCCTGGGTGGCCTGATCCAGATAAGCTTTGTTTCTTCTAGGTCTCCCCCACATGTTCCTAGTAATACAATTAAACTTGTTTTGTCTTTCATTTTATTCAAACGCTTTGGTGTGCGTTCTCGTCAATCTATTTACCTTTGACTTTACTTGTGTAATTGTTTGTATTATCTTTATGTTCAAATTCATGTCATATTGATGTAACTTTGTTACGTAAAAAAACTTTTATTATATACATGTATGAAAAATATTGTAATTGGAACTATGTGGAAATAAAGATTTAATTCAATTCAAAACCTGTCAGAACTGTGGTCTGTATTCTGCATGCTTCTTAAGTACATGTATGAAGAATAACTTAAGGAGACAATAGATAATCATAATACAAACTACAAAAGTTGAATGGATGTGTTTACTGAATTTATATTGCTAAGCTAGAGAGATTTTAAATAGACCCTTACAATAAACTATAGAAATAATATAGAGAGAATACTAAAAAGTGGTCGCTTCATGACAAAGAGGCAACATTTCTTTTAAATGTGAATTTTAGAAAAGATGTCACCGAAAATAAAGAGGCAAAATCTTCATATGGACACCATGTTTAGAATTTGATTCAAATTGTTTGATAGTTGATATTTCAACCAATTGCTGCACTATTCGTTGGCCCTTATTTCACGGTATGTAATAAAATAAAAAAAACAAGGATTGGTAACGCTCAATATGACCCAGTCAGTTAAGGCGATGGGATTTTATATTTTTTTCGAACCGACAATTATTGGTTTAAAACCTGACAGAACCATTTTTCTCCAACTTGTCTTTTTTTTCTTCACTCATATTGTAATTTTTGTCTGGTAACTGCTATTGTAGTGTTATCTTACTAATCTTTCGCTTTCACATTTTTTCTTTCTGACAAACACGTTGAAAAACAAGTTTCCCGTATAACGTTATGCACTATGATTGAATCTTCACACACACAACGTTATGAATGCACATAAACAAACAGATAGGGATCTTGTGCGTTCCATAACAGGAAGTGAGGTAAAACCTCTGCATCCATAATTCCCAGAGACCTACAATGTACGAACTGAAACGAGCCTCGCTCTTGAAGTGAGATCTGCAACTGTCACAGGAAAGAATTGAAAAGCCTACTAAAATTCATTCGTACTCAAGGAGTAAGGGTGCGAGCTTAAAGTGATATATCATGCACAAATTTCACTCTCATTGAAAGTGCTGTAGACTTTCTTATCTGTTAATGTTAATAACAAACACATACTGTACGTATCATGCACCATATGCCCCTGTTCTTAGTGTGTTTCATGTTAAATTAAATCCTTGCTCCCATACATTCAAAGATAAAAACAAAGTGTAGGTCCAAAATGAAGAACTTTCAAATGAAGAATGAAGAACAAAGATTTCTGAAGTCTCCAATATGAAGAACTCCAATATGAAGAACTCCAAAACGAAGAACTCCAAAACAAAGAGCTCCAAATTGAAGAACTACAAAATGAAGAACTTCAAAACAAAGAATGACAAAACGAAGAACAAAGAATCTTAAAATATATTCTGATGGCCGGGAAATAATCTTTTTTGGTCAGTTCTTGACCCTATTTATGTTTACTTGTGTACAGTTTAACTCCGACAATATAGGAAGAGCTTGTCCTTTCAAAAAAGCCCTGTTTGACGATTTAAAAATCTCCAAAACATTTTTTTGGAGGATAGAAAATCTGCAAAATGAAGAACAAGGATTTTTTGGGGTTCGGAAAGGCATTTTTGGAGGTTCGAAAAGGCATTTTTGGGGGGTCGAGAAGGCATTTTTGGAAAATCATGCATGAACTCCCTCCCCAAACAAACAAAATCAATTAATCAATCAATATATATATATATATATATATATATATATATATATATATATATATATATATATATATATATATATATATATATATATATATATATATATATATATATATATATATATATATATATATATATATATATATATATATATATATATATATATATATATATATATATATATATACATATATATATATATATATATATATATATATATATATATATATATATATATATATATATATATATATATATATATATATATATATATATATATATATATATATATATATATATATATATATATATATATATATATATATATATATATATATATATATATATATATATATATTATTTAAGTTTATATATATTTATATATGTATATTCCTACCTCATTCAGAGGTGTGTGGGAATAGGAGTCTGTGAGAAGCACAGGGGCTAATAGCCAGGAAGCTGGGATCAAAAGAGGAAGTGCAAGGAAGAAAAAAGGGTAAATGTAGGTAGAGGGGGTAGGAGAGGACTAAATATGGTTGTACAGGGAGGCATAATGAAGAAGGGAGATCATTTTAACCGGAGGGTTTTTCTGGGAGAGCTTAGCTATGGAGTTGTGAGGGAAGCTCTAAGAAGGTTGTACAGGGGCAGGCAAGGAGAATGTAGTGGACTGTGATGGGGAAATGGCAATTGTTGCAGAGGGGTGGGGGAGCCACTAAGGAGGTGGGAGTGAGAGAGGTGGGTGTGACCTATTCTAAGGCAGGTAATGTGGATGTTGTAGATACGGGAGAGTTTGTGGATGGTGGGTTTGGTCGGAATGGTGGGCTGGATGTCGTGCAGTGTGTTATCAATTTGGGAGTCCCATGAGGTTTGCCAGCGGTTACAAACAAGGGAAGCAATAAGCGGTTTGATGTCAGAAAGGCTTTTGGGAAAGAGGGTAGAAGGGAAGTTGAGGGCAAGCTTAGCGGCTGAATGAGCTCTGTCATTACCGGGGATCCCAACATGGCTGGGTATCCAGAAGAAACAGTACTTTTCCTGCAGATGGGGGAATGGAAAAAAGGAGTTTACGGAGGAGGTGGGACGTGGGGATATCCCACTTAAGATTGAGTAAAGAAGTAAGGACAGACTTCACGTCTAAGAATTTGAGGGGGAGTAGGTAGCCTTTGCCTTGGCTTAAAAGATGGACGAGTAGTCAGGAAGTCTGCTACTGAGGGTGATGTCTTGGATGACGGCAGCAGCAGCTTTCTTGTTGCCTTTCTTGGAGCCATCAGTATAGATGGAGGTGTAGTTTGAGAGTGGTGGTCTTTGATTTGGTTGTGGAGGTTGATGAAACGATTGCTGCCGGTTTGGGTTTTGTGATGAGTGGAGAGACCCAGGTGGATGGAAGGAAGAGGGTGGCCCAGGAGAAGGTGCCAAGATGCCGAGATGGTGGACGTCCTGTTTGATGCGAAAGATGAAGGGAGGGGATAGGGTTTTAGTCCTAACAAAGAGTGTGGAGAAATTGGGGTACCTAATGAGGTTGTAGACAGGACTTTGGGTGTTGGTGAGGGCTCTAAGAGGGTAGGAAAGGCTAAGCTTTCTACACCTTAGCGGTAAGGGTGGTTCGTTGGCTTCAATGTGAAGGCTGGTGATGGGGGAGGTCCTATAGGCACCCAGGCAAAGCCTGAGGGCTTCATTTTGGATGGTGTTGTAGTTGAGGTAAGAGTTGTGAGCAGCACAGTAGACAATATTGCCATAGTCGAGCTTGACAGAAATGGTGGGCTTAAAGATTTTGAGGAGAGCAGAGGTCTGCATCCCAAGTCATGTTGGAGAGGAGGCAGGGAATATTAAGGGAGCTGTTACATTTCTGTTTCAGGTTGGTGATGTGTTGCTTGTAGGAGAGCTTGGGGTCTAGGGTTAAACCAAGGGTCGTAGTGTGGTCAAGTTTAGGGATGCAATTGCCGTTGAGCACGAGGTTCGAGTTGGGGTGGAGGCTGTTGAAATGACAGAAGTGCATGCAGATCATTGTTGCATTAGTCTTGCAGCCGGATGAGGCCAAGTTAGAGTATATTTTTGGCAAGAGAAAAGCTAGGGGAAGAGTAGAAGATGGTGAAGTCATCCACGTAGACGGCACATTTGATGTTGGGCCAAGGTTGTCCGCGATGTTGTTAATGCCCAGGTTTAAGAGAGTAGGGGGTAGGATGCTGCCTTGGGGGATGCCCTCTTCTTGGGGGTAGGGGTTGGAGAGGGTGTGGCCAATACAAACTGCCTGGTTGAGAGGAAGTTTGAATAAAGAGGGGGAAGTGGCCTCTTTCCAAGTATTATCGAAAGCAATCTTGAGGTCAAAAAAGATGGCAACCAGGTATTCCTTTTGTGCAAAGGATTCCCCGATAGCGGTATCGAGTGTAATTAACTGGTCCAGGGTATTGCGACGTTTTCAGAAAGCCCCTTCAGTGAGGGGAGAAGATTCTGCTGGTTTCAAGGAACTAGTTTATTCTCTGGTTAATGATATTTCCATAATTTTAAGAGCCCTTACACCTCCCTAACAAGGCCACTGCTACCGTCCTCGTCATCCTCGACCACATTTAGTCCTCACACTCCTTTCCCCTTATCTGCAGGACAGCTATCATCACCCCCTTCCCCAAACCGGGGAAGGACAGCACCAACCCCTCCAGCTACCGCCCCATCATCCTCACCTGCTTTAATTCAGATAGGGTGGGAGGGGTGTTGTAGCTCTCGGTTTTGTCGGAGGAAAAGGTAATACTCCGAGTTTCATCTCAAGCTTTTTTGGCTTTGAAAGCATTGGGGTAATTGGCCGAGAATAAGATGTTGCTGAAAGAGGCAGCGAGGCAGTTAGTGATATCCTTTTTCCAAGTGAGAATATTACCATTCCAGGAGAGATGGGAGATGGAAGACTTGTTCATCCTGCCGGGGAAGCTGTTAACCATACTCCAAATCTTCTTAGTGGGGGTGTTGGTGGTGAGAGAAGAGATGAAGTTGTTCCAAGTATTAGTTTCACTGTCCTTTATAATGCGCCTGGCTTTGGCATGGCAGATGCGAAAGAATGAGGTTGTGGGTGGTCGGGTTTGTTTTGAAGTTTTGGGGGGGCTGTTTTCCTGTTCTTGAAGGCGGTTTTGCAGTCATCGTTGAACCAGGGGTTGAGGGATGGTTAGGGGGTTTGGGGAATGGAGCAGGTGGTTTGTGGGCTTAGGGGGTTTGGAGGTTTTGGGAATGGAGCAGGTGGCGATGTTGATAAGGATGTCACTGAAATTTGGCATGGGATCCTCACCCTCAAGGAGATGAGGGATGAGGTGAGAGTTGCAGAGGATTTCGAAAGAGGCAAGTTGGCTTTCCTAAGGTTCCAGTTGGGGGTATAGTCTGTGGGGGCTTGAGGGTTGAAATGAATAAGAAGCGGGTAATGTCACTACCACAGAGGTCAGCAGTGACCTTCAAGCTAAATTATGAAGGTTGGGGGAACAGATAGACAGGTCAATACAGGCAAGGGAGCCTGTGGCCTGCCAGGTAGGTCGGGGGTAAGTGTTGAGCAAGGAGAGGTTGTGCTGTCGAAGAGTGTTTTCGACGAGCTTGCTTCTAGGGGTGGTGATATTGGAGCCCCACAGAGGGTTGTGGGCGTTAAAGTCACCAAGAAGGATAAAGGGGGTGGGGGGGAGCTGTGAGATGAGGTTATTAAGGCTGCTTAATAATGGGAACATTTATATAGCGCTTAATCCACACTGTGGAATATGCTCAAAGTGCTTATACAATAAAAATGTTAGGTTAATGTAAATAAACGATTAAATTAAATTATAATAAAAATCAATAATACTTCTTAAACAAATATGTTTTGAGCTGAGATTTAAACGTATTCAAAAATGTAATGTCTTTCATGGATTTCGGAATATCATTCCATTTTCTGGCGGCTGCCTCTGTGAAAGACCTGTAACCAAAAGATTTTAGTCTCCACTTTGGTATATCCAGCAATTGCTTGTCACTAGACTTGAGACACCTTTTTGGCTGATAGATTAACAGAAGCTCACAGAGGTATTCTGGTGCTGATCTGTCTATACACTGGTTGGCTGAACATTGGCATTAGGGGAGGGGGGGGGAAGGGTGCTGTGGTAAATTAATGTGAACGAGACACAAATTGAATAAGACATGGATCTCTAGTGTTTTGTTTCGTTAATTTTGTCTTCTATCATATAAATCATTGAAAACAAGAAAAAACTCATTTTATAGTTTACAAAGTATGGTACTTTTTTTATTTAATGAAACAAAAATGGTCTCAAACAATAGATAAATAATTTAAGTTCTCTGTATTATTTGAAATGGAACAAAATATTCAAAAGACTCCTTAGTTACATGTATAACATTTGAAGTACAAGAGATGTACAATTTTCTAAAGCGTTTTGCACAGTTAAGGAGATTATCGCACGCATATAAACCAAACATTCCCATATGTCCGCAAGGTTCAAACTCTTCGATGGACGAAGCTCGTTTTGGTCCAATTCTTGTTTTATAAAAAAACGAAAAACTGGAAGTTCCGAAAAACCAAATCACTGTAAAAAAAAAAATTAAAAGGTGGTAAAAATTAATTTAATTTCAATAAAGAGAAAGTTCATGCTTTGTGTAAGACTGTATTTTTAAGTATCTTTTGACATATATAAGAATATATGTGATATTTATACAGATTAAATTGAGAAATGAGAATGTTTGGAAATGGAATGCATTGTCATAAATATTTCATGTACCTGTAATAATAAGCTCAAATCCGCTCGAATGTCTCTTCTTCCTGGGCTATTTTTCCCACAAACACAACAACTGTACTGTCATTTCTTTAAAATCCCTTTTTTTAAGTCCTTAACATTCTCTCCCCAGTCCTATTGTCTTGTTAATCCATTATAAATCCCGGCGATAAAAATATCCCAAACCACAAGACCATTCACTCATAAATTTACAACCAACCCCGCCCTGCATGCACTGTGCAAGACTACAATAACTTCAATTTACAACACATTGTGCGTGGGCACAACAGCTCCCGAATATGAAACTTGTGAATGAATATCATGACTCACGATTGTAATTGGTCAAAAAAGTTAACTTTATTATCACTTCATGTAAATCAATGCAGGGGGTAATTTTTATCTCACGCGCCACGCCAGTACAGTAACAACAAGTGAGTGGGATTTATATCTTTTTTACTTTCCCAACGATAAGCGAAAAGGGTCAATACTTTGTTCCTTGATGCTGTGTATCATATTTTTTAAACTTTTTACAGTTTAAATCTGGGACAACCGTCCCTATAAATAGCATGGTAAATTGCGTGATCACTACGGAACAACACAGTGCAAAACGAAGATAAATTATCCACATGCTATCAGTATCACACACTAGAAAGCTGGTATATAATTCACAATAATAGATCGCAAGAGAAAATGACCACTCATCCCCTCAAAAAAAAAATAATATTAATTTCCGATCTCATTTTTATGTGTAAAATATACTTTTGGACAACTGTCCTGGTCAAAATCGTTCAGAATTAAAAAGAACGAAGGATTTCATGCATTTTGTTTTGAAAAATTTCTTCCGTTCCCTGTACTTATGTTTACTCTTGAAAGCACTAGCAATGGAATCTTCATTTTCAATCACATGTGTATGTAATTGACCCATGGCACGTGTGATTTGCTTGGGGGTACAAGCTCAAAAGATTTTATTGGTTCAAAGTAGGAGTTTATATATTTTGCGGATCCATTAGGTGATAGCCTTCTTGGTATGCATAAATTAAGCCTAAATTAATATTATCTCTGCAATCCGCTCTGCATATCGTTTCACAAGTAGAAAGAGCAAACAGAATGTTCAAATACAGATGTGTTTTGCTGTTTTATCTTAATTCTGAGTGACCAAACATATTGCTTATCATAGTTAAATGTTTTAAATCAATGTAGAACTAAAAATCATATCTGCAGAGTGCCAAAGAATCTATTTTACTTGGGTGTATGTGTGTGGCCTGTGTTGTTAAAATGAAATGTTTTTATAGCTCCTTGCTCAAACAAGGTCCGGTTTAAGTACGGAATACAATTTAATATAGTATAAGAAAACGAAATATACGCCTCTTAAGATTCACTTCTTTATTGCTTGGATGGCGTGGGGTAACTGCCCAACATTTTATTAAACATAGATAACGAAAACTCTTCATAAAAGCATTAACAAAAGGAGTGTGTGGTAACAAAGAGAATAAGCCTTAGTTGAAATTCCTGACTACAGAACTGAAGTATGATAAAGAATGCTGTTAGAAAGCTGGTATGTAAATAAACTAGAACTCCCGCTTAACTGAAAACCCTTGACCTTAAAACTTAAGACCAATCAAATACAAGAATAAAGTTAGTTTTATAACTCTCTAGATAAATTAAATAATCACTCTTACAATAGTTTGATTTTTAATCATTATGTATTCAAATCACTTATCATATTATTCGTATAAAGTTTGCAGGTAATACACTTTTATTTTTTTTCATTTTGAAGAAGAAAATACGAATTTGGTGGAGAGTGGGACACTACTTTTCATTAGCAGGCATTTTCTTTTCTGTGCACTCCCGTTCACACAGTTTTGGCGAATACCATATCAGGCTATAGGGCGGGACCCTTTAATGGCTTAAATATAATTGAAAATGTCAACGCGACATACAAACGGGACCAATTTAAAGTAAAAGCATAGCTAGAATAATTATTAAACTTTAAAAAAAACATAACAGAGAGGTATACATGATTAAGGATTTTCTCATTTTTGGTTGAATTTAAGAGCCATGACCTGGCCATGGTTAATGTTTCAAAGAATTGTTGAGTATCAAGTGGGTGGGATCTCAACTGTACAATTTTCCCGCTGTAGGCTATATGCAAATGAGCAACAATTGTACTGTGTGATCAAGTACACGATGGCTAGCATTGCATTGTAAGATGAACGCATTTGGAGGCTTAATTTGCATGTGTTTTACAACTATCCGACAAATTTATTTTCTTTTAACATGAAAGAAAATTGAAATCATTACTATGAATAGAAATCATGAGCAAATAAGGGCATATTGGTGGCCTGTCGACACGGCCTTTTTCATAACTTTTGTACGTCACTGGCTTGGGACATCGGGAACTGATTGATGCCTTTCGGACCTAGACTGACAAATGGGTAAAATGGGGTAATAAAATCACTTTACATGCAAACAACATTAAAGTTTGTTGTACATTTTATTTATTAATGCCTCTATTATCATTTTCAACATTATTTACAAAAAATACTGTGATGCAATTATCTTTAGCTGCTATCATATAACAGTGCATGCAATGCACCTTATGTTCAAGGCTTGTTTACATTACGGGTGAAAAACTGATTTTTCGGTTAAAACCGTTTTTTGTTTTGGAAACAAACCGGTTTTACGTCAGGGCAAAACTGGTTTCACGTTGGGGCAAAACCGTGCAAGCTTGATAGTGATATCATGCACATCAATAAGTGGAAGGGGCTTCAAGTGAAAATTTCGCAAAAGTGATAAATGAGCGACTGTATGTCCATTTTGCATCATATTTCGCAGGATAATTTTGTTGGTTGTTGTGTACATGCTTATGTTATCAGCAGTTTGTCATTAATATGCATGGTAGGTGTGGCTAAATGTGAAAGTGCTAAATGATGTAAACACCACACTGTACCCCATAAATGATACATCAGATTTATGCTATATCAGGTACACAGATGGGTCATGGTCTGTACATAAGTTCTAATGTTGTAGTAGTGATTT